>OX328013.1:24162917-24270417 GCA_946811545.1 Netelia fuscicornis
TGGCGTCCGCGCCAGTACAGTCTTTGCCGTTCTTCTGCCAATATTTCGATTGGTTGCATGCCAGCCACGACACACACTGCGTCATATGAGACGGTGCGAAACGCACAAGACACTCTCAGTGCGCTCGTTCGGTAGACCGCTGCGGTTTTCCGCTTATATGACTCTGTGCTCATAGCGCTAGCCCAGATTGGGGCCGCATAAAGCAGTATCGACGACGTCACGCACGACAAAAGCCTGCGCCGGTTCTGTCGGGGTCCCCCAATATTCGGCATTATGCGCGACAGAGCCCCTGTCACTTTCGCTGCCTTGGCGCTGGCGTATTGGACGTGCTCATCGAAGTGCAGCCTCGCGTCTATTATTACTCCCAGGTATTTCAATGATGGCCGTGATTCGATCTCGCGTGCCCCTACCGTGAGAGTGATGGTCTCCCTCCTTTTTCTGCTTGTGACCAAGACAACTTCGGTTTTATGTTCGGCTAGTTGTAGACCTACCGACGACATCCAGCGGCGGATACTTTCGATAGACTCATTGGCTGCTTGTACTACCTCCTCTATGTGCTTTCCGACAATGACCACAGCGACGTCGTCTGCGAAGCCGATAATCTTTGCTCCTTCCGCTATATGGAGCTTTAGGATTGCGTCATACATGACGTTCCAGAGAGTCGGGCCAAGAACCGACCCTTGTGGAACGCCCCCTGTAACTTCGTAAGTTCTTACTCCAGCTTCCGTGTTATACATCAGGGTTCTGTCCCTGAAGTAGTCCTTCACGATTCGCAACAAGTAGGCTGGAACTTCCAAGTGTTGGAGTGCTTCTAATATGCAGCCCCACCTTGCGGAGTTGAATGCATTCTTGACGTCCAAAGTGACGATCGCACAGTACTTCTTACTGCCCCTTCTCCACCTTCTACCCTCGATGGCCTCCTGGGCTGTATTCACCACTAGGTTTATAGCGTCAACCGTCGATCGCGCCTTTCTGAAACCAAACTGGCTTTCGGAGAGGCCTGTTTCGCCTTCGGTGATTGTTTCCAAGCGTTTGCATATAATACGCTCGAGGATCTTGCCTGCTGTATCCAGTAAGCATATTGGGCGGTATGATGACGGTTCTTCCGTCGGCTCCTTTCCCTTCGGCAATAGCACGAGACGCTGTTTCTTCCACCGTTGCGGAAAAATCCCTTCAAGCAGGCATGCGTTGTACACCTGCAGGAAGATGTCCGGGCGCGCCCTGATCGCCGACTTCAGGGCAACGTTCGGGATACCATCTAGGCCGGGAGCCTTAGCCTCACCTACTTTTTTGCAGGCTGCCAGCAGTTCCTCCCTCGTAATCGGCGGGACATCCTCGGCAGATACTTGCTGTCCTACATCGTGCGTCATTTCGCGCTGCTGTGGGAACAGCGTCGAGACTATGATATACAGCGCCTCCGGTCTGGTCGGCGTAATCGTAACTGGGCTTTTTAATTTGGTCATAACGATCTTATATGGCCTACCCCAGGGGTCATTGTCTACTTCAAGGCATAACTCCACCCAACTCCTCCGCTTGCTAGTTTTAATGGCCCCCTTGAACTCTGTACGAACTTGCTTGTAGCGCTGCTGGAGTAGACGATACTCGGGGCGCCCCCTTGCTCTCTGGTACAACCTTCTGGAGCGATGGCATCGTCTCCGAAGTTCAGCAATGCCTTCGTTCCCCCAATAAACTGGTGGCCGTCGGCTGCTAGCTGAGGTCCTCGGCATTGCTACATCCGCGGCTTCAGTGATCAATGCCATCATCTGCCGAGCTTTGTCCTCTGGAGATCCAGTGATCTCCACATTCTGCTCCATGATGGTATCAAACGCCCTCTCGTCAAACCCTTTCGCTTTCCATCTCGGGCTAACTTCTGTGCTAATCCTTCTGCTGCTGCTACGGGGTATCCTTACTGAGCATAGGATCGCCTGGTGGTCGCTGTGGGTATACATATCGCTGACTTCCCAATTTATGCCTTGTGTGAAGAGACCTTCGCTCACGAACGTCAGATCAACGATCGAGCTTGTGCCACTCCTGGTAAACGTCGGTTTTGATCCGTTGTTGATCAGAACTATATCAAGTTGGGCAAAGGACTGCAGTAGGATTTCCCCCCTAAGGTTTGTCTCTTTGCTGCCCCATTCATTGGCCCACGCATTAAAGTCTCCCGCGATAACCAGAGGGCTTCTAGTCCGCGCGTCGGCGACCAGCTGGTCTAGGAGTCTCTCGAATTCTTCAATCGGTGCGTTCGGTGGGGCATAACAACTATAGATGTATATGCCGTCCACCTTCGCCCAGACGAATCCTGTTCTCGGTACCTTTTGCACTTCCTGTATTTTGGACTTGCCCCATGCCCAGATGGCAGCCCGTCCCGAGGTGTCCGATACCCACCTCGCAGCCTCGATGTTTTTATGCTGTTCACACAAAATTGCGACGTCGATATTCCGTTCGATTGTACTCTGCCAGAGGAGGTCTTGCGCCGCTTCGCAATGGTTGAGGTTGAGCTGGAGTATTCTCATCTTCGTTTCTTCGATGCCTCTTGGAGAGCTTTCCGAAGAGCCGGACACATTCCTCTGCCCGAGGGGTGGTCGGTGTTCCCGTTACCACTGCAGAGGACACAACATGGGTCTTTAGAGCACTCTTTAGCAAGGTGCCCCTCCTCCCCGCATTTGAGACACTGCTTCGACCTGTCGGCGCCTTTGCAGTTCCTCGCTAAATGCCCGAAGTCCCAGCACCTATAGCACCGCGAGACGGTCTTCTTTTCCCGGATGCGGCACACCACCCAACCGACTCTCACCTTACTCACCTCTATGGCTTTCCGGGCTGATTCTGCCGGGAGACTAACTAGCGCTGTCTGGGTGCCACCATAGGCTTGACGAACGGACCTGACTGCAGTCGCCGTCAAACTGCTCAATTCCAGCCGCTTCGCCAGGGCTTCCGCGACCTCTTCCTTCGTAGTGAGTTCATCCAGGTCCTTGATCTCGATCTGGATCTCATGCGCCAGCGATCTAACCTCCACTGAGGATCCGAGAACGCCTTCCACTGACTCTTTCAACTGCGGAGTTGTCCGGAGTGCCGCTCGGTCGAGCTCCAGCAGTAACTCCCCGGCTGCAGTCTTCCGAATCTTTGTGACGCTTGCCCCCAGCTCCTTCATGGCTGGATCTCCTTTCAATTGCCGCAGGATGTCCGCATACGATTCCTCTCCTGTCGTCTTGATGACTATGGCGTCGGGCTTTGTCGGTCGGGGTCGTGGCTTCTTTTGTGTGCCCCGTCCCACGGTCTGCCACCCTGTTGGGTCCCTGGATCCTGTCTGCTGCCCTACCTCTGACGCATCGGTCCCACCAGCCCTAGGCAAGTCGCGGCTGCGTTGCTCTGCTCTGGGTCCCTTCTTCCTTCTTGCTTCTGCCGTGCTCTCCCGCCTGGGGGGTGGCGTGCTTCTCTTTACGCTCGATCCCTCAGTCGGGCCTCCTCCTTTTCTTGGCTTTACGACTCTGTCCTTCACGGTTGGAGACGGGGTCATCTTCCTTTTATTGGTTGACTTCCCAGATAGGCCCGGGGAAGTCTGCGTCTCTTTTACTTCCGCCGTCGGCTTGTCCGCAGGCGCTGTCTTGTCGATGTCCGGGCGGCTCGCTATGTCGTAGCTCGTTTTTATCAATGCGACCAGCCTCCTTATCTCCATATGGACATTTGATTTGCCCTTTATGAACGCAGCCAGTTCCTCAACCTTGCTGCCGAGCCTCTCGAATGCAGTTTCGCTCCTGCTCTGACGATTCTTACGCTCCTGTTCTTTCTCCTGACTTGTCGCTTTTAACGCTGCGGGAGCCAAGTGGGCCACTCCCGTAGTTCTTGAATTTTCCTTGCAGTAGTTGGCTGACGACGTCGTGGGGCCCGCGTTCGCACTCCCATCGGACGCCGGTACTAGGGATCCGTACCCCTGCACCGTAAACGGTAATTCCTTTACTGGACTTCCCATGTAGATTTGTTGTCGGGGTTTCTTCCCCGTGTCTGTTTGGTCCACGGGAGGTATTTTAATTGCCTCCTACCCTGTATATCTACAGGGCCTTCCCCTATCCGCCACCTGGGGACGCGCCGCATAGGGGTTTCAGGCTCCCCCTGTGTGTGTGTGTGTGTGTGTGTGTGTGTGTGTGTGTGTGTGTGTGTGTGTGTGTGTGTGTGTGTGTGTGTGTGTGTGTGTGTGTGTGTGTGTGTGTGTGTGTGTGTGTGTGTGTGTGTGTGTGTGCGTGCGTGCGTGTGTGCGTGCGCGCGCGCGCATGTGTGTGTGTGTGTGTGTGTGTGTGTGTGTGTGTGTGCGCGTGTGTGTGTGTGTAAAAGCGATCGGACTATGCAAGTTACTCATGAAACCGATACCCCTTGCACAAGCAAGACGTGCCTTGTTGATCTGATCAAAAATGCATACAACTAAAAAATGCATACAAATCGAAAGCATACAATCGCCTAGCTTTTATATCCATCTTTTGATACAGAAGCGACAGTCTCAATCGAGCAGTGTAACAGCGCATTATATTTTATTGTGAATGATGGCAGACCGCGCCCTTCGTAAATGTATTCGCTATTTTTTGCGTTTTGTACAATTGCATAGTGTACAGTTACGGCGTCGTTGCGACAGTCGGTGGTGTTATGAATTAAAACATTTATCGGGTGATAAACTCATTAATCGATTGAAATATCTTATATGGTGGGCTCCTCAGCGCAACATAGTGACGGCCTATAACAGAGGTATACTGTAGGGTCAGAGGGTGATAATGTGTGTGTATGAGGAACTACGCAGAAGAAGCCTTCAAGGATCTCAGAGCGTCCGTGGTATTGCTGATGAAATCAAGAGTTAGTACTTTTTACAAAATGTAAAAAAACGAAAACGGTATAATATGACGGAAACGATATAATAGGTTATCGACAACTTTGGGACGCATCGAGGGATGAAGAAGCTGCTCTTGTAGAAGGTGTCTGCGCTGTAGAAAATTTTGAGAAAAACACCGCGAAACGTAAGTATTTAGATTTCCTGATATTCTAAGTTTTTATTTTGAAATTAAAAATCTATTTATCTAAAATTTTTAAGCACGCATTTTGAACTACTGCGTAACTAATAAAATCGCTAATTTTTCAATATCGCAGGCTTAACTTTATTCTTATACTTTTGTTTTTAACCATTAGACATACCAGCGCAACCCTACGTGGAAGAGCAAAGTGAACCGATTGCAGGTCCTTCAGGGCTATGCCAAAGACCGACAAGTACCAGGAAATTTGAAGTAATCGATACTGATAGCAGTGACGAAGAAGACGACGCTCACGCTAACGTTTATGACGACCGTAATGTTGTCGATTTATCATCGCAAGACCATGATGAAGAAGTGGAAGAAGAAAATAGGGTTGTTGAACAGCATGAAAATCAGCTATGGGAATACCCAATAGAGGACGGTATAATGAACAATGATGAAGAGTCAACACTGTTAAATGATGATTGGTATCAGCATCTTCTCGCTGACACCGAGTCGGGTAAATATAATTTGTTCTTATATCAAAAAGTAACATGTTTATTCTAGTCAGCAAATAAATGAAACAGTTAATCTACCGTAGGTTATTCAACATAGGGATTATTGTTTGATGATGAATAACCGTATTCTATTGCATAAAAGGTACTAATAATATTGATAATAGCTTTGAATAAAAGCGTGCGTTAATAATGGAGAGATAATCATCCGTATATATTTTCAGAGACGCAGCTGGGCGCTGGGAATGAGCGTGTTCGCACGGGTACAGAACCATTCAGGGATGTTCAGCCACCCGGAAACCGCTTCGAAATCATCAGGGATTCCACCCGTTATTTTAAACGTTTCAAGCTTCAAGGACGCGAAACTACGTTGCGTATTAGACCACCCCAGGCACGCTTCTCTGTAATCTGGGCCGGTATGGTTATCCTTTCGACCAGCCAGAGACTATAAGTTTGAAGATATCTGGCAACTGATAAGTAGCGTTGCTCAGAGCGCAGCCTCTCTGAACATCAATGACGCGTGTAACATAAAAACTTGTATAGTCAGAGGTGTCGAGGGTCGTGGTAGAAAAGGTCTGACTCACGAGGCTGTCACGAAGAAATCGATATTATCAATCCGAAATTATGATAACTTATGTTTACCACGCTCATTGGTAGCAGCACGCGCAAACGCTGAACGGGGTGAAATACGATCGGGAGCCTTACATACTAGATGGCAGCGTATTAGGCAAATTAACGGTTCACTGCAAAGAAATGAAGCTATTGATCTTACGAGAGCAGCTAATATCGTTGTGCCTGCAAACGGTTGCAGTGTGTATGAGATTACCCTGTATCAAGGTTATTTACTACGTGATGGCATCACTATTGTTCTATACGAGTTTCTAACTCTGGGTCGCCGTCAAAAGCCTTTGTTCAATGGTAGAAAAAGAGTTTTGGCTTCTGTAGGTACGATAAAATACACGTTACATGTATTGTATTATGAACGCTCGCATCATTTTCAACCTATTCTGAATCTCAGAGGTGCTGTAGGTGGCAGGGATTTTTGCTCAAACTGTAATATACCCAGTCGTCGTGATGATCACATATATTCCAAAAAAAATGTCCTCGATGTTTTGGACTACCACCATGTGATCCTCACACAAATGAGACAGTTAAATGCGTTGGTTGTAACCGTATTTTTTTTGGAGATCAATGTCTACAAAAACATAAGGCTGTCGCTATAGTCAGGAATCGTAGAGGGGTTAGCGTGTGCGAAACTGTTAAACGTTGTCGTTGGTGTTTTCAAACGATAAGACCTTTAAAACGAAAGAAGCATATATGTGGTGTAAAATATTGCAAGACATGTAAAGATAACAAACCGAATAATCATTTGTGTTTCATGAAAGAGCTTCGCGCACATACAAACACACGTAAAGCAATTTTTATTTTCTATGATTTTGAAACACAGCAGTGTACGTCTGTAAACGGTGACGCGCCCACGTTTGTGCATGAGCCAAACCTCTGCGTAGCTCAGAGACTCTGTATGTTTTGCTGTACCGATGACTCCATAATGGAGCAATGTGATCATTGTGGTGTACACGAGTTTATTTTCAAACACAATCCTGTAGCACAGCTTGTAGAATTAGCTATGACGTGTATCACGGGTTTTTCCCGTACTAGTCATCCGCAGTCACCGCAGTTTATTTTACGGTATTTAATCGAAGAAAAAAAGACCTAGTTACCATCATTAATTATGAACGGGACGAAAATAATTACGATGCGGCTTGAAAATCTTGTGTTTTTGGACAGTCTACACTACTTTCACATGCCTTTAAGCGCTCTACCAAAAGCTTTCGATCTCGCGAACACGGTCGCAAAAGGCGCTTTTCCTTATTTATTTAATAGACCTGAAAACCAAAATTATGAAGGCGCTCTGCCATGCCTGGAGTATTATTTACCCGATACAATGCGTACAGACGAGCGGGAAAAGTTTCTTGAGTGGTACACGGGTCTGAAAGAGAGTAATTATAGTACCTGTTCAATTTTGAGAAAGACATTGTTAATTATTGCAAGACTGACGTTACAATATTAAGACGCGCATGTATGGCTGTTCGCGACATGTTTATCGTCAGCGGTAATGTCTGTCCGTTCGATGAGTTTACGACGATAGTATCAGCCTGTTTTCGCGTTTTTCGCAAAAACTTTTTGAAAGATAACACGATAGGTCTTATCCCGACGACCGGTTATAGATGGGCTCATAACCAATCTAAACAGCAGTTTCATGGCTCGTGTGGATGGAATACTCTCTCGGACAGCGTATTATTCACGCAGGACGGGGACGCGAATTTAAAATACTGCAAAATTTACTAGTAGATGGTTACTACAAAATAGACGACGTGTCTCATGTACTACAATTTCACGGTTGTTACTGGCACGGATGTCCGCATTGTTACCCTTTAAATCGTGATAAGAGGCAAAGTGATGGTACATCGATGGACGAGCGTCTTGAAAAAACTGTAACTATAGCGGCTCGGATTCGAGAGGGCGGTCATATATTAACGGAAATTTGGGAGTGTGAGTACGATAGGCTGTTAGAAGCTGATGCAGAAATGCGTACGCTCATGAAGGACCATCATTTAGTTGCCATAGAACCTCTTAATCCACGCGATGCTTTCTTTGGGGGGGGGGGGGGGGGCGAACAGAAAACATGGTAACGCTTTACGATGTACAGAATTCGGAGTAGATCCACTACCGTGGATGTTTGTTCTTTATATCCTTACATCTGTAAATTTGGTAAATACCCCGTAGGGCTCCCTCGCGTATATACGGGTGATGAATGTATGGAGCTAACAGGTCCTAATAATAATAATCTTTCACGTGTCGAGGGTCTTGTTAAATGTCAGGTATTACCGCCTAGGAATCTTTACCACCCTGTGCTACCGGTTCGTATGCATCATCGCTTATTGTTTCCTCTATGTCGTAGATGTTGCGAGAGTATGAACCAGGAAACATGTACGCACGAAGAATCTTCTGAGCGTGTGTTCGATGGTACATGGGTGGTCGATGAGCTACGCAAAGCTATCTCATGCGGCTATATCATTATCAAAGTAAACGAAATTTGGCAGTATGACATTACATAGTTTAATCGTGATATTAAGAGGGTGGCTTATTTGCGTCATATATAATTACGTTTCTGAAAATCAAACAGGAAGCCAGTGGTTGGCCTGAATTCTGCTTGGAAGATGAAAGAGCGCAGGAATAGTACATAGCAGCGTTTGAGAACTCAGAGGGTATTAAACTAGATCGCGATAATATTACAAAGAACCCTGGATTACGATCTGTAGCTAAACTATGTCTCAATTCTTTTTGGGGTAAATTCGGCCAGTGTGAGAATCTACCGCAAACAACAATAGTTTCGTCTCGTGAAAACCGCATGAAATTATTGACCAGCCCTGAGTATGAAATCACTGGTATTCTACTTGTTAATAATGAGACACTGTACATTAATTACACAAAAACCGATCCCTCTGTAATACCATCCGATATAGCGAATGTTGTAATAGCAGCATATACAACAGCACAAGCGCGTTTGAAATTATATAGTTATCTCGAGCGCTTGGGTCGCCGGGCCTTGTACTGCGATACAGACTCTGCGATATATGTATCGAAAAATAACACCTGTGAATATGAGCCCCCGACCGGTCAGCTTTTAGGGGATCTTACCGATGAGATATGTTCTTATGGTGAGGGTAGTTATATAAAAAGCTTTGTTTCGGGAGGTCCAAAATTTTATTCATTTATTGTGCAATGCTCCGACGGTTCCGAAAGCGAGGTGTGTAAAGTAAAGGGCATAACATTCAATTTTACCAATAGCTCATTAATCAATTATAGATCTGTGCGTTCCTTTATAACTGGTGACAGAGAGGCACCAATTGTATTACGCTACGATGCTATTAGACGGACGGCATTCCATCAGGTCGTTACGCGCCCCGAAACAAAAACATGTATGCCGTCGAGCATCAAACGAAGACATCATGGCGAGTATGGCTCGCTCCCTTACCGTTACGGAGCTTAGTTTATGAAAATTATATTAGAAATGTTTTTGTAAATGTTGTAAATACTGTTAAACACTGTAAACCTTTATATTGTTACTGTAAAATTAAACTTTATACATATACCGAATATCTGAATACTTTATATATATATATATAAATCGTCACAATATATATATATATACAATATATATATATATATATATATATATTGTATATATATATATATATATAGTATATATAATAGTATTATAGTATTATATAATATATATATATAATCGTCACAATATATATATATATATATATATATATATATATATATATATATATATATTGTGACGATTTTTTCGTCACACCGGAGATGGCAGCCTGCAGGGGGTCGCAGGTGCGACCCTGGGCGCCGATGAAACGTCGAGTCATCACCCCCGGGGGCAATTCGGTCCATCGGCTACGTCTTTCAGCAACGAAGTTCTCGTTGGTGCACCGCACGCTGAAGTCCGCGCGAAACGGCGCCTCGAAATAAGGAGTTCGGCGGGTGCGGCGGGGGAGGCGGTGTTGCAGTTTTTCGTGCCTGGTGGCAAAATTACGTGATCCAACCGCCAAGGACAGGGACGCCTGCCCGGCGAGGTGAGCTCCCCCCCTTCCCCGTCGCCCGTTCCGAGCTCCAGGGGGAAGGCGTGCGGTGAGGGGGGTGCGTCGTAGGGTTCGGGAGCACTCGGCTCCTAGGTGAGCTGTGCACGACTTTCGTCGCGCTCCCCCCTCTACCGCTCGCGCCACTCGACGGCCAGAGAGGGGTATGCGGCGCGGGAGGACCGGCGAGAATCTTTAAGGAAGAGAGCCGACCACGCGACGCCCGTGACATAATTGGTCAGCGAGAAGTAATAAGGAAAAGTAGGGGGAGAGTACGTAGGCTAAGTACACCGGCCGGAAAACGAGACCGGGAGTCAGAATTCGAGGATCATCAGAAGCACGAGTCTAGCGGCGAAAAGTAGTAGTGCAACTAAAAGTGAACAAACAAGCAAGGGAGATCGGCACCGGCCGTACGTGAGTTCACGTCAGCTTTCCGAACGGAAGAGAGAGGAGGCAGGGACGAGACAGCGAATTAAGTAAGTCCCGTGATAATCGTTAAACAATTGAAATTATTTTGCGGTAGTCCCGCGTCAAGGTATTACAGAGTAAGAAATACGATGTTAGCGTACAAAAAGCTGCTCGCCCCTTGCCGACTCTCTCCTTTCATAGCACGCGCCGGCGTCGCGTACCACGTGCGACCGTCCTCTACCGCGGTCGTACCGTGGTGTTTACCTACTTTATATCGAGTCGCCGTGCCAAGTTTGTGTCGTTTAGAATACGGTTAAAATTATCATAGAGTAGGGAATTTTCTCTCGTCGCGTCTAGGCTACCTGAAATAATCATTTATCATCAAGGGGGTTACCTACTATCATTGGATATCTACAGGGTGCTACCTGAAATAATTATTTATCATCAAGAGGGTTACCTACCATCATTGGCTATCTACAGGGTGCTACCTGAAATAATTATTTATCGTCAAGGGGGTTACCTACCATCATTGGCTATCTACAGGGTGCTACCTGAAATAATTATTTATCATCAAGAGGGTTACCTACCGTCATTGGCTATCTACAGGGTGCTACCTGAAATAATTAGTTATCATCACGGGGGTTACCTATCCTCGTTCGTTACATACCGGGAGTACATATTATAAATCCTTCTCTCGGACGCGGTTATCTGGCGATATGAGTAGATAGGGCACCAGCCAGATGAGGTTCTCTACCGCGAGCGTGTGGTAATCATTGAAAGCAGGTTGTCAGGGTTGTATAAGTATCGTAAAGCGGAAGTGTTATCATTGGAAGAGACTCACGATTGTAAACGTTCCTCGTGCAATAAATTGGTTGCCTGTTAATTGTGGAATTAATTTGCTACGTTGCCTAATTGACCCAAAATTCCTTCTCGCCCCCCCCCCCCTGCCTTACCGACCCGCAGGCGGGCTGGGTCCGCCGGAGTGAAGCCCGAGACCCCGGTGTTCGCTCTCGGGGGGAAGCGGGGACGCGTAGGGAAGGCCGTGGTGGCGGCAAACTTAAAGAAAGCCGGTCTAGGCCGGTGGTACGTGAGCGTACCTGGCGCCCGGCCGCCCCCGGTTAACCCTACTGCGTCAGCAAGTCCCGACTGCACCTCGCTGGAGCAGCGGAGAATGGCGCGGATCACCGCGCGGTCCTCCTCGAGTGGCGGAACCGGAGGTTCTCGGAAGGTGCGGGGAAAACCCGTTACAATATATATATATATATATATTGTAACGTTGTACAATTTCCCTCCCGCCGGTGGCCCCTCAAAGGCAACCGTTCCACGTAAAATTTGAACAAGTAAGTTATAAATTATTATTTAATCCCCTAATTCCCGTCCCTCCCAATGATTGTAAACTGTGCAACACTTATCGACGCCCCAAAGAAACTCGAAGAATGAAGAAAGAAGATCGCCACCATCAAGAACATCCTGAGGACACCCCGACTGGCCCAACGTATCACCACCGGAGGTATCAGGACGTCCAGGACGAAGCACGCAAGATCCACCGTCACTCTCACCGCACCGGAGGAAAACCCGCCAAAAATCAAACAGATTCATCCGTTCATCTTCCACCGGTCATCGATCGACGCGGTGACACAGGAACGAACGAGATGGCAGCAGCGCGCAACGAGTATTATCAAATTCTAATTACCCTAAATCCCGATACCTATGAGAGCGACCCTACAATATCGACCTAATTACGCCCATCTGCCGCTAGATCTCCCCCACTATCATTCCCAGCTATCGATTCCCCACCGACCCGATATCGAGTAACCCGTGCCGCTGCTGCTCAATCAAAAATCAGGACGTCCCGGCCACGAGGCCGAGAAAATTTTTAGTTTCCGGCGAAGCATATGTGACTCACTTTGCGGATAGCCACCGGCGAGCACGGACAATTAGCGAATTCAAAAATTAGAGTAGAAGTTAGAGGAAAATTTAGAGTACAGTAAAAAGATTTAGCGAAATTTAGAGAAAAGAGAGAGTAGTGAGAGTGACAGAGTGATAGAAGTGCGAAGCGTTAGAGTGAGAGAGGAGCGAAGTGAGGATTGTGAAGGACGAAACATGTATAGAATTGGAAAGAGAGTGAACGAGGAAATGGACAGTGAAGAGAAAAGAGAAAAAGGAGACATCGCCACGCCACACCAACGAATTGTAAGTGTTTGCACAGTTCCTTCCCAAAAATATTTGGCAGATTCCTTTTTGAGATTACCCCCTTTTCGCGCAAGATATAATTTGTATTTTAGAGTATCCCCTCCCGAACTCCCTAGTGCGTTTTTGAGCCCCCCCCCCCCCCCCCCTTATCATCGTTAGAAGGCATTTGGAGCCGAGTAAAATTTTCTTCGAGTTGAAACGTGGAACGGTTGTGCGACTAGCCGTTAAGCTTAGAGTAACCTCCTCTCCCTTCATTCCCCTTCCCCGAGCCACCAGTTTCCAACTGTCCCACCTTCTAGAACATCCCGAATTTCAAATCAAATTCAAAACACCAGTGGTAATCAGCAAGAGGCCAAATAGAGTCGAAGAACCTCCTTCCCTGAGATACCCTTCCCCACCCCTTAGAGCTGTTATTTATACTAGTATTATTTGCGTGTTATTTTTTTTTGGTTTTCTATTATTTTGTTAATTTTTAATTATAAATTAACTGGCGCCCAAACCACCCCAATATTATATAAACACCTCCCCAGAGATCGTCCGCCGATAGAAATATTTCATTTGTTTTTTGTCTTTTTATTGTGACTTATACATTTTTTTTGAGTTGTTAAATATTCCGTATAATAAAATATTTGTCATTTTTGTTCTTGTAAATCCTTGCCCAGATTATTAATTTCTTTTACCCCCGTTCCGTGATATCCCCCTCCCATCGGCGTGACAATATATATATATATATATTGTAACAGGTTTTTTCCCGCACCTTCCGAGAACCTCCGGTTCCGCCACTCGAGGAGGACCGCGCGATGATCCGCGCCATTCTCCGCTGCCCCGGCGAGGTGGAGTCGGGACTTGCTGACGCAGTAGGGTTAACCGGGGGCGGACGGGCGCCAGGTACGCTCACGTACCACCGGCCTAGGCCGGCTTTATTTAGGTTTGCCGCCACCACGGCCTCCCCTGCGCGTCCCCACTTCCCCCCCGAGAGCGAACACCGGGGTCTCGGGCTTTACTCCGGCTGACCCAGCCCGCCTGCGGGTCGGTAAGGTAGAGGGGGGGGGGGGGACGAGAAGGAATTTTGGGTCAATTAGGCAAAGTATCAAATTAATTCCACAATTTACAGGTAACCAATTTATTGCACGAGGAATGTTCACATTCGCGATTCTTTTCCACTGATAACACTCGCACGCGGTAGAGAACCTCATCTCGCTGGTACCCTACCTACTCATAGCGCCAAGTAGCCGCGTCCGAGAGAAGGATTTATAATATGTACTCCCGGTATGTAACGAAACGAGAATAGGTAACCCCCGGGATGACAACTAATTATTTCCGGTAGCACCCTGTAGATAGCCAATGACGGTAGGTAACCCCCTTAACGATACACGATTATTTCAGTTATCGCCCTGTAGATAGCCAATGATGGTAGGTAACCCCCTTTAAGGATGAACGATTATTTCAGGTATCACCCTGTAGATAGCCAATGATGGTAGGTAACCCCCTCAAGGATGAATGATTATTTCAGGTATCACCCTGTAGATAGCCAATGATGGTAGGTAACCCCCTTAATGAGGAATGATTATTTCAGGTCGCACCCTGTAGATAGCACATGATGGTAGGTAACCCTCTTAATGATAAATGATTATTCACGTAGCCTAGACGCGACGACAGAAAAATTCCCTACTCTATGATAATTGTAACAGTATTCTAAACGACATAAAACTTGGCACGGCGACTCGATATAAAGTAGGTAAACCACACGGTATGACCGCGGTAGAGGACGGTCGCACGTGGTACGCGACGCCGGCGCGTGTTATGAAAGGAGAGAGTCGACAAGGGGCGAGCAGCTTTTGGTACGCTAACATCGTACTCTCACTCTGTAATACTTGACGCGGGACTACCGCAAAACAATTTCGATTATTTAAGGATTATCACGGGACTTACTTAATTCGCTGTCTCGTCCCTGCCTCCTCTCTTTTTCGTTCAAAAAGCTGACGGAACTCACGTGCGGCCGGTGTTGATCTCGCTTGCTTCCTTTGCTTCACGTCTCCGTCTCGCAAAACCCTCGTGCGTCTAATGCTCCTCGACTACTTCCTCTGTTGCTCTTTGAATTATCACTCCCTTATGCTCCTCGAACTATTACTGATCCTCTTCGAACTATCACTCCCGGTCTCGCTGTCCGGCCGGTGTACTTAGCCTACGTACTCTCCCCCTACTTTTCCTTATTACTTCACGCTGACCAATTATGTCACGGGTGTCGCGTGGTCGGCTCTCTTCCTTGAAGATTCTCGCCGGTCCTCCCGCGCCGCATACCCCTCTCTGGCCATCCAGTGGCGCGAGCGGGGGAGGGGGGAGCGCGACGAGAGTCGTGCACAGCTCACCTAGGAGCCGAGTGCTCCCGAACCCTACGACGCACCCCCCTCACCGCACGCCTTCCCCCTGGAGCCCGGAACGGGCGACGAGGAAGGGGGGGAGCTCACCTCGCCGGGCAGGCGTCCCTGTCTTTGGCGGTTGGCTCACGTGATTTTGCCACCAGGCACGAAAAACTGCAACACCGCCTTCCCCGCCGCACCCGCCGAACTCCTTATTTCGAGGCGCCGTTTCGCGCGGACTTCAGCGTGCGGTGCCCCAACGAGAACTTCGTTGCTGGAAAAAAATGTAGCCGACGGACCGAATTGCCCCCGGGGTTGATGACTCGACGTTCCATCGGCGCCACGGGTCGCACCTGCGACCCCCTGCAGGCTGCCATCTCCGGTGTGACGAAAAAATCGTCACAATATATATATATTGTGACGAGCTCGCGTTCTGTAAAATTTCGTAAAACAGATGCCGACGAGCTGCCAGTCCAAAATCTCTAATGACGCCCAATTATCAAACTTTTCTCTCCTACCTTTTAGGCGCCAGGTGTTTCTACCAGCCCGAAACACCAAGGGCACAGTCTCGTTTATCTTACTCTCTCGCGATTACACGGCTATCAACTCAGGAATGGGGGGCGGGGGGAATTCGTAGGGCAAGCATTGATTATTACAACGATTATGAAATCACGGGTGAGCACCTCTTTTCAAATTCTGAACATACAATTTAACTCGTATTTATTAATTCCCTGCTCTCGGGCAACAACGATAATATCATACACATTCAGAAATTCTTATTCTACATTTATTCTACGCGTTCAGCTAAGCGTCACGCTATTTGACCTTCGGTTTGATAGAGAGAGACACAGCTGCTTTCCGGAGACGCCGGAAAGCACAGCTAACGACTTGGGCCTACGAGGGGGGTGCGGGACGGACACCCTCTACCACCTCGCGTACAACCACGGAGGATCCGTACGTTGAAGAAAAGAACTGCACCACGTGCGCCTACCTTCTCTATTCGCAGTATCTCCCGTCCTTGGCGTCGCACAGCGGTACTCGGGCGTCGTCCCTCTCTCTCGCTCTCGCTCTTCCGTCGTTTCCTTGGACTCGCTCTCTCTCCCTCGCACACACTCCAAACTCGCGCAATCCTGCACTTCGCGCTCTCTCTCTCTCTCTCCTCACTCGTCTATTCCTCTCGAATCGTACTCGCCACGTTCCTTCTACTCGCACACTCGTCTCACTCACTCTTCTCAACTGTTTTCCTACTCTCTACGCCCTTTTCACTCTCACGTCCAAGCTCTAACTCATTCCTTTCTCAGTCCAAATCTGACTATCTCACTCTCTTATCGGTGACCAAAATCTAACTCTTATCGCTTATCAGTCCAAAGCCTCACTCTTATCAATCCAAACCCTCACTGCCTAACTTCTTCTAATTCTTCTCTCCGTGACCATCGGCTCGATCGTTCTCCTCGCTCCCTTGTTCCTCTGTCGGCGAAGGTGGGGGTTCTCACGGCGATCGCTCCTCGATCGCCGGCACAGCCATCCCTCTCGCTCCTTCTGCCTTCGCACGGCGTCGCTCTCTCTCGTCGTTGCTGCTGACGGTTGGCGACCGCTCCCTGTAAATAAAGGAAGCCTCGCCGACAGAGTGTGTCCTTCTATCTCTCTTATCTTCACGGGAGCGAGGCGTCGCGACTCTGCTTTTCTTTCCCGAATCCTAATAGCGAGCGCGATCTGCGAGGCGAGTACCGCCTCGTCACAATATATATATATATATATATATATATATATATATATATATATATATATATATATATATATATATATATATTGTGACGAGCTCGCTGTCTGTAAAATTTCGTTCAAAACCGGCAACGAGCTACCAGTAAAAAATCTCTCATGACGCCCCCCTTTGTTATTAATTTTCCATCTCGTTACCCTCAGGGCGTCAGGTATTCCTATCTCCCCGAAATACCAAGGGTATCGTCTCTCTCTTCGGGCGATCCATACAGTATAACTTTCGTTCGTCTTAGTCTACTATCATTTCTTCGTGTGCGAGTGGGGCGCAGCGGCTTTCCGGTTACGCCGGAAAGCACAGCTGACCACGCGGGGATGCGAGGGGGTGCGCGACGGACACTCTCCGCCACCGCACGCTCGATCTCGGGGGTTACGCGAGAAACAGAAACTGCACCATGCGTGCCTACCTTGTCTCTCCGGCCGTTCGTCCTTGACGTCGCGCAGCGTTCCTCGGCTCCTCTCCTCTCTCGCTTTCACTCCTCGCAATCTCTCAGTCCGCCGATGGCTCAGCCTCACTCGCTCTCTCTCGCACGCACACTTAATCCTTCGATTTCACGTTCTCTTTACTCTATCTCACTCGCAGTCCCACACTCTGTACAATATTCTTAACTCTCCTTTCTTTCTCGCGTTCTAAATCTGACTTCAAATCTATCTTTTCCGTTCGGTCGCCACTTTCTCACTCTCTTCTTCGGTATCCAAATTCTAACTCTTCCGATCGGGATCCAAATTCTAACTAACTCCTTATTCTAATTTCTATCGCGCTCGCCACAGGCTCGCGCGTTCTCCTCGCTCCCTTATTCCCCTATCGGCGGAGGTGGGGGCTCTCGCGACGATCGTCCCTTGATCGCCGGCACAGCCATCTCTCTCTCCTTCGTTCCTCGGGTAGCGTCGCTCTCTCTCGTCCGTCACCGTTCACGATTGCCGACCGCTCCCTGAAACCGAAGGAATCCTCGCCGACAGTGTTGTTCTATTATTTTTCTCTCTTTACGGGAGCGAGGCGTCGCGACTCTGCTGTTTCCTTCTCGCTCTAATATTTGCCTCGAATATTTCTCGCTGGCGCGATTGCGAGGAGAGTACTGCCTCGTCACAATATATATATTGTGATGTTGCACAACCTCACCCCGCAGGTGGGCTCCAAGGCAACCGTTCCACGCACATAATCTGCGAAACAATGTAAGTGGAAGTCATCCTAGGACCACTCCCATCCCTCCCCCTCCCCGAATAGTCGTAATAGAAGACCTCGGTGCAAACACTTGCGTCGTAATCATCGTAATTGTCATCTTCGTCATCGTCATCATCGTCTTCGTCATCGTCATCATCGTCATCATCGTCGTCATCGTCGTCGCCGTCTTCACCGCCCTTCGTGCTCGTTCCAATGCGATCGTATGGTTTCATAGCCATTAAAAATTCAGAAACCATAATGGCTGTTCCATTTTTGCTTAGATCGACACTAAATTCGTGTTCTAACAAAATTATCGTTGACGATAAAACTTTCCAACGGCTCGCCGCACCGTCGCCGGCGCACCGAAGAATTAATCCCAACAACGAAGAAAGAAGAATTGAACGCGTACCACTCCATCGCCACCACCAAGGATATCCCGAGGACACCCCGACTGGTTTAAAATATCACCCGAGGAGCCCCCAGGACGTCCACAAAAGAAGAAAATCCATCGGCACACTCATATTCAACTGTACCCGCCAAATCTTACATATATCGTCCCGTAACTCGTTTACTTGTCATCCATCGACATAGTAATTCGAGTTACGAGGAGATGGCAGCAGCGCGCGGCGAGCATAATCGATTATCATTACCCGTAATCCCGATATCCATGAGAACGACCATGTAATATCGACCGCCTGCCTTACTTACCTGCATCTCCAATAGATCTCCCTAGTCCGTCCCGAAATTATCGATTACCCATCTTCCCCATTACTGCTCGACCCATGCCGCTGCTGACCAATTAAAATTTCGACTGACCCGGCCAATCAAAAGGCCGCGTGAAAACTCTCGCACTTCCGACAGACCGCATGGTCCTCACTTGCAGTTCGACCACCAAAACCGAGAGAACGTTTTTTTTTGAGAGCGGATAGTAAGAGAGAAATTTAGAGTGTGAGAGAGAGAGAGAGAGAGAGGAATATTAATTTGCGGAGTGAAAGAGTTTGGAGTGTGAGAGTGGAGAATTGCGAGAAGGTGAAGAAGTGTGAGAGTGGAGAATTGCGAGAAGGTGAAGAAGTGTGAGAGTGGAGAATTGCGAGAAGGTGAAGAAGTGCGAGAAGGTGAAGAAGTGCGAGAGGGAAGGATTGTGAGAAACGGATTACCATCGAGAGAGAGAGTAAGAGGATACGTCGCCGCAGCAATCAAGAGAGAGAGAGAGGGAGGACGACTTTAGGCGCATCCAGCGACGAGTAAGTGTTTGCACCGTATCCCATCCGAAATTTTCTTCCGGTACGCATTACATATTTCCCTGTTTTTTTTTAGTTACCCAAATTATTTAGAGAACTCCCCCTCTTATTTATTTATTATTCCCACTGCGTTTTGAGAACCCCGATATTAATAGCGTAGTACTAAACATTATAAATTCGAGAAGTAATCGCGTGGAACGGTTGTGCGCGCGTAGTATAAGTGCGAGTCAGGTGCGTTCCCTCTCCCTTGTTCCCACGCTCCGTAGATCGTCCACTCTGACCGTTACGCGTGACTTTGACACTCGCGTGCTTTGTTGTTGTGTTGTATCGTGCCGCTGTCCTTCAGGCAGCGTGCGAAGTGAAACAGAGTCATCCACACCTATTAGAACGTGCCGAATATTCTCTCTATCGTCCTATATGTTGTTTCACAATTAGCCGACCCAATATTTAATTTAAATTCAATAGGCTGATGGTAATAATTAAGAGGCCGAGTAGAGTCGGAGAATCCATACCCTGAGCTTCCTTTTTTTGTTCCCCATCCGATCGTCCCCGTACCGCCATAGTTAATAAGAAAGTTGAAAATATTGTGTTGAAATTTTTTGTTGTTTGTTAATTTTACGAAAAATTAACTGGCGCCCAGAATTATATTTTTTTTGGTCTAATTTATATCATTCCCGGAGATCGTCCGCCGACCGCAATTATTGAATTTTTTTATTGTTGTTCTTATATTTTTCTTTTGTAATAAATCTGGTGCCATTTTGTTATTGCGCTTTGTTAGCATTTCTTTTTTTTCCGTTTCAGGACCCCCTTCTCCCCCTTTCCGCCCCGTTCTACCCCCCCGTCGGAGTGACAATATATATGTATATATATATACAGGGTGAATTGCGTAAGGGGTGCCATCCGGGATTTCAAGGTAGATGGGCACAGTACGAACAAAAGTTGCAAATAAACATTAGGGATATTGTTAATAATTTACGAGATATTAATTTTTTAAATCGGACCAATCAGAGCGCGCCCAGAAGCGTCGAAGCCACCCACTCCCACCCTAGCCGTAGATATAGCATAGATTATGGCGTTACCTTTGTGTTTGCAAAATTCAGAGCAGTCAATTTTATTGATTGTATTAGTACGCAGTCATTTTTTATTCGCGGTCATTGGTTGCTCTGAATTTTGCCCGGCGTGCCAATAAGCGTTAAAGCTGCCCACCTCCACCCCCCACCCTAGCCATAGTATAGCATAGATTAGGGCGTTACATTTAGGTTTGCAACATTCAGAGCAGTCAATTAGATTGCTTGTATTTTTCCGCAGTCATTTTTTTTTCTCGAGCATTGGCTGCTCCGAGTTTAGCCGACCTTTGCGAGAAGCGTTGGAGCTTCCCACTCCCCGCCTTAGCCGTAGAGATAGCGCAGTCAATTAGGCATTAGATGACCGGGTGAGGCGCGAGGGGGGGGGGGGGGGGGTACTCCACTGAAAAGTTACATTTGCACAGTTCCGATACAGTCATTCGTCCATTTTATTATTCAATCATTTTTATCTCTCGGTCAAACTATTCGCCGGACAAAAAATTTGTATAACATTTCTTGTTGAAAATTGAACTCCTCAATTTCGGTCTTGTAACTTTTAATCGCAAACACCAAAAATAACAAAGTTATGAACGAAAATACATAAAAATTTGGAAACGAATTTTCTTTTGATCGTTAGGGTAGAGCGGGGTTAATTGAGCAAGCGGGTAATTTGGGCAATCGTAATATCTCGAAAACTTAAGCATCGCACGCTGGTGCATCAAATGGATGAAAGAGAGGTATGTGGGAGGGGAGTACAACAAATCATTGCCGGTAGCCACGCGGCGCACGAGACGATGACACGGGATGTTTTATTATTATTGCGCACAAAAATAAAAAATCCGTGATTGAGTATTTTTCTTCTAGCATTGTGTGAAAAACCAGGGCAGCAGCTAGACGAGTACTACCACGTAGTACATTGAAGTACATCAGCAATAATTATTTTAACGCACGGGGTACGGATTTCATTATAAACTAACATTTGTTAAAAAATCTGACAAGGAACATCACTTAGGTGTCCCCTCTGATTTTGTTGAAACTTTGGTATGTGGTAGAGTATCGAAAACTAAGCGACACGTATTTTTTTATCGGCGGAAAAACGGGTTTAGGGGGAGAAACACACCCTCAAAAATGGTTTTTTTTTTCATTTTTCCGCGATTACTTTTTAACGGTAGGGTAGAGCGGGGATAGTTGAGCAGTTTTTGGCTTAATCTATCATAACTCTTAAAAAATACATCCGATTTACTTGATTCTTGCACGGTTAGATCCGCAAATTCTCCAGCTCAAAATGCCTTCAGAAACATTATCCAATTCAGGTCTGATTTAAGAGATATTATCGTAAATGTGAGAGAGTGTCGAGCTGCTCAACCTGCCCCATAGGTGGGGTAAGTTGAGCAAGGGTATGAGGTAAGTTGAGCAAGGTAATAATTCCATCAATAAATCAGACACATGCAAGACCATTTCATGCAATGCAGTAATAAACCAATAGCTACATTAATTAGCTACATTTTGAATCATGAACAATAACTGCAACAAACTGTGAAATGTTTTTTCTTAAATAAACAAGGAGGACCGGCGATAGCGTGATGTATTCACCTCCGCCATGTTATGCGCGCTAGCCGATGAGGACGGTTACGCATCCTTTAACTAGCCCCATCGAAAACTGCTCGATTAGCCCCTTCTCACAAGGAACATCACTTAGGTGTCCCCCTCCGATTCTGTTGAAACTTTGGTATGTGGTAGAGTATCGAAAACTAAGCGAAACGTATTTTTTTATCGGCGGAAAAACGGTTTTAGGGGGTGAAACACACCCTCAAAAATGTTTTTTTTTCATTTTTCGGCGATAACTTTTTAACGGTACGAGATATAAAAATAATTTAAATTGCAGCAACCCTTATGTTTTTACGTACTATACATTGGAAATGAGAGCCATACAAATAACAATAAATTTCATATTGTTTATTGCAAAATTCGAATTTTTTCCTACGTATAAAAGTTATTCCTCCGAGAATTCTTAATCGGTTGAGATGTAAATTTGCATACACGTGGAGGATGGGAAATGAGCGAATTACATGTTTTTTGTTTTATCCTTCGATTTTTGAGGCAAGAGCATCGTATACTCAGCTTGCATTATGGAATTCCGGGGTAAATTCACGTCATTGTTGACGTTTGTGTGCATGTTTGTAAATACCTCCGCCCCCCCCCCCCCCCCCCCAACATAAAATTAAGGGGCGAACCTCCCTTGTGTTTATCTTTCCCCCACCCTCTATGAGAACGAGGTGAATCTAAGTGAAGGAAAGCTGTTCTATTTTGATGGTAACACAAAAATTTAGTTGGAGTGTTCTTGCATTTTTTCCAAATAGCAACCTTAACGGGGCACACTACCCTCTACTCGAACTTTCTTGCCAAGGTGGTCTTCTCCCATTTAACACGTCTTGACCAATTAAAAATATTTCTAACAACTTCGAATCGACGTTTTCTCATGTTCCGAACTCAATATAAGACCCTGATCGTGAGAGGATAATCGAACCGCTCTCTATTTTCCTTTCCATTGGCGATTTAGAAAGTTGCCACGCTAATTTGATGAAAATGGTTTTGGTTACCTGTGGATATTTCGTATTAGTCTCTAATAGATTAATCATTATTAATCTCTAATGGGCATTTTACATTAATCTCAACAGGCGCCGTTGAAGGGAGACGTCGAGATTTGCCTCTTACTCCTCACTTTTCTAATGTTTATCAGAAACATGTTTTCTATACGTGCACGGATAAATACTTTTTCCACTTACTTTTTTTTAATGAGATAATATTTTTCATTTAAAGAAAAAAATGCACACATTGAGATGCATTCCCGGTGTTTATATTAGACGTTTGCGTCATTCTTGTGGAATTTGCGCGAATCCGATCGCTCAGCCATAACGTGATATGACTTGATATCTATGCGCCGAACTAGTTTTATAGTTCATTGAATGCGTTTTCGCAATTGATATCGTAAGATAGAGGGTAGATGCAAAAACACCTCAACTATTATAGATTTTTCTGTTACCATCAAAATAGAACAGGTTTCCTTCATCCAGATCCACCTCGTTCTCGTAGAGGGTGGGGGAAAGGTACAAGGATGGTTCGAGAAGGACAACACAGAGGGGTTCGATTATCCTCTCACGATCAGGGTGTCATATTGAGTTCGCAATATGAGAAAATGTCGTTTTCGAGTTGTCAGAAATATTTTGAATCGGCCAAGACGTGTTAAATGGGAGAAGACGACCCCGGTAAGAAAGTTCGGGTAGAGGGTGGTTTACCCCCTTAGGGTTGCTATTTGGAAAAAATGCAAAAACACCCCAGTAATTAAACAAGGCCGGTTCTGGACCAACGCGTGTTAGTGCACACGTACACGTCACACGTACACACCCACACATACACACCGACTTCCACGGCGCGGGGCGGGGGGGGGGGGCATCTCGAATACTCCACGCCAGAATGGGGGGGGGGGGTCTGATAAATATTCTTTGATATCACCGACTAATATCCGATTTCAATACAGGCAATCGTATTATTTATTCGATGGCCGAGTGTCGGATAAATAACTTATTCCGCGAAGGATGTAATAAATTAGAGGGGGGGTTGATGGGGTGTGTCACGCGATTGACCAACGGATAAATAATTTTTGAAGCGACGCGTTACACGATATATTTCGTTGGATAAATAACAATTCTTTGATACCACCGACAGGCGGATTTTTTCAGAGAAAATTCGGGCATATCGAGACGATTCTCACGATGAGTTCCATAAGCGATGTTTTATTTTTTCATCCATAGCTCCGGTGCAGCCGCTCGAACGTTTGGTTGAGTGAGGCATGCGAGCGCTCGATATCTTGTAATGTTCGACGTGTTAGAACGTGTCGCTGTGACGGTACAGGCAGAGCGGTATGGTATCGAATGACACTTCAGCAAAACGTTTTATCATAAACAATGACGATGGCCGAGAATTCGCCATCTCTCTCTCTTTTTCACAAACCTTAGAAAGAGAAACGAGGTAGCTGCGATATCTAGGATATCGGTTAACACTCCTCCAAGACGTTTTATGATAAACAATGACGACGGCCCAAAAATTAGCCATCCTTCTCTTTCGCAAACCTTAGGAGGAGAGACGGAGAGAGCGGCAGCATTGCCACATTATTTGATTGTCTCTCTTATAAAGAACCATGCAAGCAAAGGGCTTAGATCATTGTGTGTTCTATCCCCAAGCCTGAATAATATGTCACATGTAATTTTTTGCGTATAACATAATGGAGTCAAAAGAATGTCAGAAGTTGATTCGAATTATGGAGAGAGCGTATGAATCGCTCAAAGACAAGTTCTCGGTGCGCGATAGTGAACAATGGTTAAACAATGGGCACACAAATATTAGACTTTTGAGCAACCTATTGAAAACGGCCACAACTCTGGGAGAGAAAAATCGTATTTCCGCGACAATCGGAATTCTCAAAACCATAAATGTGAAAATTAAATCTTTGCAAAAAGTTGGTGCAGGTGTTTCGCGACAACGTGATAGAGTTCAGTGGGAACATTCCGTGACGGCTTTCGCATCAAGCATTCGTACCGGAATAGTGATCAATCTCGGACATAAAGATGTGAAACGTTTTCTCGTAGATTCACAAAATTTGATCGTCAGAAGATTGAAAAACATTATGTTAAAGGACAACAGTGTCAAAGTGAATTGTGTTCTTGCATGCAAATTTTCAATTACGAAAAATGCTGACGTCATCGAGGAGATTAAATTTTTCAACACGCGAAGCGATGAAATGTACCCAACGATAAATTTAAAAGCAGTGGCACACAGAACTAGTAGAAAAACTACTCGCGAAAGTCGAAGACTTTCAAGAAAAAGATTCGGGCTGGTCAATGGTAGAAATCATCAATTTGACCGTGAATATCAACAAACATGCACCATTACGCGGAGGATTGTCAACATTCATCGAACTTCCACGTGATATTCAAAATAAGAAAGCAGTCGTCAACATCCAAAACGACGAGCCCTACTGTTTCCTGTGGGCCATCACCGCAGCTCTTCATCCAACCTCATCACATGCAACTCGTCCGACTTCATATCCTCACTTCAGCACAGTATTAAAGTATGAAGGTATAGATTTTCCTATGCGATTGAACGATATTGCGAAATTTGAAAAAATGAACAATTTGACAATCAATGTGTATGGACTTGAGCGCGATAAGGATAAAAAGCGTCGTAATACAGTAATACCCATTCACGTTAGTCGTAAAAAACCCGATAGGCCTACGATTCACCTGCTCGTGCATGAAGCAAATACCGAAGATAGTCATGAAGAGCTAGGAATAAACGTCAATACAGTTTATCATTTTGCTTGGATAAAAAATCTTTCACGTTTGGTAAGCTCGCAGATTTCCAAACACGATCACCGTGCATGGCTCTGTGATCGTTGTTTGTCTCATTTTAATACGAAAAGTGGACTTGAAAAACATAGCGTTGATTGCACAGTTTTAAATAAGACGAGAATCATTATGCCAAGCGGTGAGGATTCAATTCTGAAATTCAAAAATTATAAACATAAAATAGACGTTCCATTCACAATTTACGCAGATCTTGAATGCATCTTGAATCCAATCACGCCGAAAGACTATGCAAATACGAATGCCTATCAGGAACATATCCCACACAGTATTGCATATTATTTAAAATGTAGTTTCGATGATTCTCTATCAAAATAAAAAATTTATCGTAACAAGGATTGTATTGAATGGTTTGTCAACGAATTAAAAGAAATAGCTACACCGTTGAACGCAAGCTTGAAATCGATCAAGCGAATGAATCCGATGAGTCACGATGAAAAAATGGACTTCCTTTTTGCGAAAAATTGTCATATTTGTGAAAAACCATTTGCCCCCGAAGATATCAAGCATCGTGATCATTGTCATTTTTCGAGTAAATATCAAGGTGCAGCGCATGAAGGGTGTAATTTAAATTTTAAAAACTCACATACCGTTCCAGTCGTGTTTCATAATTTATCAGGCTACGACTAACATTTTTTAATTAAAGCGCTTGCCAACCAATTTGAAGGGTCGATCAACCTTTTGCCGGTAAATATGGAAAATTACATATCATTCACGAAGAGTGTCAAGGGTACTGTCATAGATTATCGATTCGTAGATTCATTCAGATTTATGCCGTCGAGTGTCGACAGCTTAGCGTCGCATCTTAGTAACGATGAAAAGCTAATCACGAGGAAGCATTGTGATTATGCACAAGAATTCGATTTATTAACGAGAAAAGGAGTTTTTCCTTATGATTACGTGGACAGCTGGGAAAGACTTGACGAGACTGAATTACCGACGAAACAAAATTTTTATTCACAATTAAAGGGTGAAGACATATCGGACGCCGAGTATTCTCACGCATGCACAGTGTGGGAAGTTTTTAATGTGAAAACCTTGGGAGAATATTCGGATCTTTATTTAAAAACTGATGTTCTTCTTTTAGCTGACATTTTTGAAAATTTCCGACTAAAATGTAAAATGACATATGACCTTGATCCGTTGCATTATTATACTGCTCCCGGATTGGCTTTTGATGCTGCGCTAAAATCTACGGGTGTGAAGCTCGAGCTCTTGACGGATATAAATATGCTAATGTTTATAGAAAGAGGTATTCGAGGCGGATTGTCACAGTGTTCGAATCGATATGCAAAAGCAAATAATCATTATATGGGAGCAGAATTCGATCCAAACAAGCCTGAAACATATCTTATGTATTACGATGTAAATAATTTGTATGGTGCAGCAATGAGCCAATACCTTCCTACTGGGTCTTTCGAGTGGGTGGGGGAAGAGGAAGAGTCGATAGATCCACGCGATATTCCCGACGACAATGCCATAGGATATATTTTCGAAGTTGATTTAGAGTATCCGCAAGAATTACACGCACTGCACAAAGACTTACCTCTGGCGCCTGAACCCTATGTACCGCCTGGCAGTAAGCAAACAAAATTAATGACAACGCTATATCCGAAAAATCGATAAATCATACACTATCAAAATTTGAAGCAATACATGAATTTGGGCTTAAAACTCGTTAAAGTTTACAGAACTCTTAAATTTCAACAACATCCATGGCTGCAGAAATACATTGATTTGAACAACAACTTACGAAAAAAATCCACAAATGATTTTCAAAAAAATTTCTACAAACTCATGAATAACGCGGTTTTTGGTAAAACCATGGAAAATTTAAGAAACCATCGCGATGTACGACTCATTACTAAATGGGATGGCAGGTATGGAGCTCGATCGCTCATAGCAAAACCAACGTTTCATAGCTGCACCATACTCGACGAGGAGACTGTTAATATCGAATTGACACGTGCTCAAGTAAACTTTAACAAACCTATATATACTGGTTTTTGTATTCTTGATATGGCGAAAACATACATTTATGACTTTCATTACAATTATATAAAACAAACTTTTGACGATCAAGCTAAACTAATGTACACTGATACCGACAGTTTACTCTATCACATAGATACTCCCGATATATACGAAATTATGAAACATGACATTCATAGGTTTAACACATCCGATTATTCG
The DNA here is from genome assembly GCA_946811545.1 of Netelia fuscicornis. Classification (NCBI taxonomy): domain Eukaryota; kingdom Metazoa; phylum Arthropoda; class Insecta; order Hymenoptera; family Ichneumonidae; genus Netelia; species Netelia fuscicornis. The sequence goes on from OX328013.1 coordinate 24,190,902, forward strand.
GCAGACAATGTGTATGGTATGCCGTTAGTTAATAAGGAAGTTTTGGGCCTCATGAAGGATGAAAATAATGGCCAAATTATGCAAGAATTTGTTGGATTAAGAGCCAAAATGTATAGTTTTAGAGTGCAAAACTCGACCAAAATGCGTGCGAAAGGTGTGAAGAGAGCTACGCTGAAAACGATAACATTTGACGATTATAAACGATGTCTCTTCGACAATCAAATTTTAATGAGAAATCAAAATTTAATTCGCAGCAAAAATCACAATGTCGAAACTGTGAGGCAGAAAAAAAATAGCTCTAAGTTGGAATGATGATAAGCGAATAATATGTCCAAATACGACTGATACTCTTCCATGGGGTATACAATTATAAAACGTATTATAGATGTGTAAATAGTTTATAAAATGTATCATTGTATATAAATAAAACTTATATTATCTTATTAATTATGTGGGAAATAAATTATAAACCTACTTTTAAAAAATTCCTTTATTTCTATTGAATAAAACTTATGATATAAACAAAAATTACAAATCAGATTTATTTATCCAACTATTGTGCGAACTATCAAAACCTAACCATTTTACAAACATTTTATTTCTATGTTTTCGAATAACTTTTTCCACAAGGTAAGTATTTGGATATTTGACTGGTGCGAGTTCTTCCTGGTAGAAGCCGCCCTCGATCGGTTGGTCTTGATAATCTCGCAACTTGTACGTTACAGGATCGGTATGTATGACTTTGCTTATGACGAATATTTCCGCTGTCCAGTTTGGTGTATAACCTTTTTCGAAAACGTGCTTATACTTGCTTATTCGTACTTTATCACCAATTTTGAATTTTATCTTTCGCGTTCTATTAACTTTTGATTTTCGATAAACATGTAGCAAGATATTCTTTTCATTTCGAGCGGTAACGTCGCGAGGTCTCATCTTTATGGTACGATGTTTAGAATTATTGTAATTGGTGATCAAATTTTTGAGTATATCGATCCACTTGTACGATCCACGTAGGGAAAATTCTTTCCACATTTTATCCTTGAGCATGCGATTAAAACGTTCACATATCGATGATTTCATATTACTGAAGGCGGAGTACAGTGTGATTCCGTATCGTTGGAGCAGAGTCTTGAATTCACTGTTATAAAATTCTTTACCACGATCGACGTGCAATTTTTGTGGGGTACGACCAAGTTTAAGAATCGACGCTATGGCACTCGACACATCCTTACCACTTTTCGTCTTCGTTGGTACAACCCAAGCATACTTTGAAAAAATATCGATAATTGTCAGTAGGTATTTGTGGCCATTATTGTACTGCCCATACGCCGACATATCAACGAGATCAGCCTGCCACGTCTCGTCCAATCTGCGTATATCAACATGACGCCGGGGATAATTTTTCCGTGCTGGTTTATGGAGTTCATCGGCTATCGTCTGCTTTTCCATGATCTGTCACAGTTAATCCAAGACGATCGGACAACATTTGCGAGTTACGTAAAGTCGATTTTTCGAGAATCTCGATTCGCGTTTTCAGATTTTGTATAGCGTATGTCGCATTAATTTCGTGTGATCTCAGCTGCTCGTCCAAACGAGTAATAAGCTCAGAATCGCGCGCAACAAGTTCTTGTACCGATGCCTCATTCGCCCGCAGATGTTTCTCGTGTTCTTGAAATTTCGATTCGAGGACTTGAAGCATTGTTTCAGATTCATCGATACTATTTCGCATGGCGGATGTAACGTTGTAAATAAGTCTAAATTCCTCCTCGATAGCAGCATGCATCACTCTCACGGATACAGCATCGTGCTCCCCAGCGGGAGCACCTAAAGTACATAATCTTCGATTAACCATATTATATTGACCACCGGCGGTGATTTTAAAGCCTTCTCCAAGAGGACCTCGACCGCCACCGGTATCAGCATTTCTACTCTTTCTCAAATGATGACCAAACACATCAACGCTCATTTTGACGGTTGTGATAAGACTGCGCTCGAATACTCGTTAATCGGCATTAATAAACGATCTCAGCCTCGCGTAATTCCTCGATGATGGAGACGATCTCATTCGAATGACCAAAATTTCCGGCTGATTGGGAGGCAAAGAGGAGTCTTAACCTGTCGACTAATTCGTTGGGATCATCCCAATAAACGTAATCCAGACTACTGTTTCTTCTAACAATTTTGGATCGCGGCAACCCTTTACCCAATCGTTCCGAGTGTCTCTTTGGTATAGATTTTCTCAATGGTGATGCGATAATTTGCGCAATTATATTTTTGAATTTCACGCTTTTATCCTCGCGAATTGCATGATCGCTGATGTAATGTTTTCTGTAAGCGTTCGTCGAGTTGAGGATTTTACTATAATTTTCCATATCATTCGCCGTTACGAGGGATTCATCGGGTGATTTTTTAAATATCAACTCGAGTAAGCCCTCACTTTGATTATAAGTCATATCACCGACGCGAATAATATTTTACTCGAACTTAATTGGTGAATTTCCAATCATTAAACGATCTCCCTGTAACTTCCGCACTCCATACGACGTGTCCAATTCTTTCATATCCTTCGTCGCAAACATTCTCAAGTAATTTTGCGACAAATCCATATTAATATCCTCGTCGATACTGATATTCTCTTCCGAGGTATCCCCGTGAGCCGTTTCAAACGTTTGTTCAAACCGATCATCCTCATTATCTATATCTTTATCCTCTTTTTTCATAGATGCTTCGACATTTAGTTCTTTCTTAATAGTTGATTCCTGTTTTATCGGCGACGGTGATGACTGATCCACTAGTTTTTGCAACGGAGCTACTACCGGCCTAAAAACTTCCTCCATTTTTCTCTCAGCGGTTATTTTTCCCAATTTCAACATTCTATGCTTCCGACGAATCGCATCGCTCGCACTCGCGATTTGGCGCAAAATATGTTTCTCCTTGTTTAGCTCGGCTTTGTGCATATTGACGCTTTTAAGGCTAAACTGTAACTGCGCGATAATGTTGAAAACTACAAATTTATAAAGCAATCGAACCCCTTCCGGTAACGCCCCTTATTTAATTCTCTATCCTTGTCTATCACCACGAACCCATACTTATCGTCGTTCCAGCACTTTGAGCATAAACTTTTGAATTGCGCGTACGACATATCGGTATTTACGTGATCGTCATACACATGCTTCAAATTCATTTCATCCTGCTTAAAGAGTACCAATAGGTTAGTATTATCGCGCACGAGATGTTTCGGAATGCGTGCGTACGTTTGACACAAGTAAAAGCAGTCTACATCTCTGTGTCGTCCCATGCAGAAAAATGCTCTCACGTTGTCCTGTTTTTCACAGGCAATATCATCGAAAATCATGATCGAATTCGATCCAGCCTCCTCGGGTTTGATGACTTGCTCGTGATCAGCGAAAGGAAAATATTTCACCCCTTTCACAGATTCGAGCAGACGTTTGAGAAATGCGTACTTTGGTTGATGCAAAGATTTTGAATACACATAAACATTCTCTAATCTCAAACCATTCGGATGGGTAATGAGGGTAAGGAGTGCGTTAGTCTTTCCGCAATTGGATGGACCGCAAAATACTGCGCGTACACTACATGGCAACAATTCCCCATGACGCCTCCTCCCTGCCCTCGTATCCTCATCTTGCACGAGATCATCAAAATTTTTTGTAGGTAATTTGATCGATTGGTTGTGGAACCTCATCTCGAGAATAACTGACGTCTCGAGACACGGGCGAACCCTTTTATAAATATGATGGGCATCGAGAACGATTATCTCAGTATCAGTTTGTACGTTTTATGGGAATGACTACGCTGCTGAATAAAATAAAATTCGATTTTGAAAATGCGCGGAAGCATAATACCGATAAATAAACTATTCGAAATAAAATTTCTCAGTCTACGACTATTCTTCATCGAGTAATGATCGTGCACGGGGAAGGGCTCGTCAACAATCTCATCAATAAGCTTCCGATTGAACTGCATGTACCTGGTTATCAATATTGTGGTCCTGGCACTAAATTGAAAAAGAAACTCGAACGAGGTGATTCGGGAATAAACGCGCTCGACGCTGCTTGTAAAGAGCACGATATCGCGTATTCGAAAAATCGTGAAAACATCGACGCTCGACACGCCGCGGATCGAGTTCTCGAGGATAAAGCTTGGAGACGTGTTTTTGCAAAAGACGTCAATTTTAGTGAAAAAGCTACAGCTTGGGGTATTGCGAATTTGATGAAGACTAAAACTAAGCTCGGTATGGGTGCTGGGGGGAAGAGAAGGATGAAGAGGAAGCCTCGAGTGAAAAAGGTCTCGATAAAGAGTATTATCCGAGCAGCGAAAACATCGATGATTCCCGGTACGAACGCAGTGAAATCAGCTCTCACTGGCGCACGCGCAGCTGTAAAAAATGCTGGCGGCAAGAAAAACATCCAATCGCCACGCATTTTGCCTGTACCTCCAAAAATTGGTGGTTTTTTGCCCTTTCTTATACCCATTTTCGCGGGGTTGAGCGCTACCGGAGCTCTCGCTGGTGGCGCCGCGGGCATTGCTAAAGCTGTGAATGATGCCGAGGCCGCGAAACATACTCTCGAAGAGAGTAAACGCCACAACAAGACGATGGAGAGTATGGCGTTGGGAAAGGGACTTTATCTTAAACAATACAAAAGGGGTATGGGTCTTCATGTAAAAAACGACTAAGGCTACCACACCGAGCGCTCACCGACGCTGATTTATCAAAGTTCGCTAGAGTCATGAAAATTCCACATTTTCGTGGCGTTTACATGAGAAATGCGCTACCCGAGGATGGGCCTCGAAAATACGAATCAGCTATCGTCAATCTTGATGATAAAGATGGTCCATGCACACATTGGGTCGCATACACGAAAAAGAACAAAAAAGTAATGTACTTCGACAGTTTCGGTGATCTTCAACCACCACCCGATTTAATAAAATACCTCGGTGTTGGTAGCATTGTAAATTACAATTATCAAAAATATCAAGACTATGATACAGTAGTGTGCGGACATCTGTGTCTCAGGTTCCTCAACGAAGAGTTATAAAATGGCTGGTTATACGAATCGCGGTATCAGTCGAGTGCTAGACGCGATGGATGAATCTTTTACATTGACATTGTCAGGCACATCTTCCATACTCGAAGCTCATTATTTTCCCACCATCGAATTGTCACCGCACAAACATTATACTCTGGGTCTCCTTGAACTGCTAACCTTCAATTCGATTCCCAATATAGACGAGACAAATAAGAAATTTTACGTGGGCGCGGAGATTATCACCATACCGACTGGGAGCTACGAAATTGAGGATATTGAGAGCTATCTGCAAAAAGTACTCTCCGATAGTCATATCGATGTCATTCTCAAGCCCAATAATAATACTCTATGCAGTGAAATTAAAAGCAATCGTGAGATAAATTTCGAACCGAGTGATTCTATTGGTCGACTGCTGGGTTTTACACCACGCATCCTTCCCGCTAATATTACACATAAATCCGATTTGCCGGTTACTATTCTCAAGATAAATTCTCTACGAGTCGAGTGTAACATAACCTCGGGAGCATACATCAACGGGCAACGAGTTCACACGATTCACGAATTTTTTCCCTCTGTACCGCCGGGGTATAAAATTATCGAAATACCCTCGCACATCGCCTATCGCCCAGTTACAGTTAAATCGATACACAATCTACAGTTGAAAATTGTCGATCAAGACGGTGAGTTGGTGAATTTCCGCGGCGAGTTAACGACGATCCGACTACACATAAAATCCTAAAAAAATGGGAATCGTTTTCGGATCAAAGAGCGGACAAGGGTATAAATTTCAACGACCATGCCTCGAACGAAACATTCATCGAACACCCCGCAAGGAGCTAACACCTCAGAATATTCGATATCTCAAGAGTCTGGGTCTGAAACTTCAAAAAAAATAACAAAAATAAGTTCTTGTTGCATCACAATTACTTGCTTCATACCATGGCGGAAATCTTAAAAATACAAAAACCCGTGATGTTTGATGATGCTATTGCGCTTTACGAGATACACGGTCATCAACCATTCGCCTCGGCAACCTTCAATAACAGGGATGAAATTCGTATCGCAGTGCAGCATCAGGATTTGTGTCTGTTGCCCAGCAAGAGCTCCCTGCACGTTAGCGGTAGATTGACGCGAGCCGATGGACAAACTCCAACCACGAGCACAACGTTGGTCGCCAATGCCATCTGTCACTTATTCGAAGACATACGCTACGAGCTGAACGCCATCGAGATTGACCGATGTAAAAATGTTGGTCTTACGAGCGTCATGAAAAATTATGTGTCTCAGAATCCTAGTCAAACATCGATAATGGAAAACGCTGGTTGGGTACCCATGGAAGAAGAGCTACAAATAACTGACGCTTCTGGATACTTTGATATCTCGATACCGCTGAGTATGTTATTGGGTTTTGCCGAGGACTATCGCAAAATTATCATCAATGCCAAGCACGAGCTGATATTGACGAGAGCAAACACCGACACGAACGCAGTCATACGGACTCGACCGGAAGGGGCTGCTGCCCCGGAAGAATTTAAGATTATTTTATCGAAAATTGAATGGATGATACCGTATATCAAAGTCTCCGATGAACGAAAAATTCAGCTGCTAAATTACATAGCTAAAGATACACCCATCCCAATAAGTTTTCGCACGTGGGAACTGTACGAGTACCCTCTATTGCCGGCTTCCTCGAAATACGTTTGGGTAGTAAAAACTTCTACTCAACTCGAAAAACCTCGATACGTAATCGTCGGTTTTCAAACAGCGCGAAAAAATAATGCTCTTAAGAATGCGAGTCATTTTGATCATTGTCATGTTCGAGATGTTAAACTCTTTTTAAATTCACAGAGTTATCCGTATGGGAACTTGAATCTCGACATTAGTCGCAATCAGTATGCTTTGCTCTATGAAATGTATGCAAATTTCCAGTCTTCTTATTACGAGAAGGAGCCCGAACCACTCATAAACAAAGGTGACTTTTTGAAATACGCGCCGCTAATTGTTATCGATTGTTCAAAGCAGAACGAATCGTTGAAATCAGGCCCCGTCGATATTCGCCTCGAATTCGAATCTGTAAATCCTTTTCCCGCTCAAACCTCGGCTTATTGTTTAATTTTACATGACCGTATTGTTGAGTATAACCCCATCAGCGGTAATGTTAAAAAAATAGTGTACGAACGCGTTCGTTTGTAGAGTTATATATTCTTCTTTTTACTTTTTATCGTTTTTATTATTACTATATTCATAAGTTTTAGGGGGACGGGGGGTGGGGGGCATAATGAATGTTTGTTATAAATCGGACGCGACGGTTATTGGAATCAGTTGTATCCGAGATGGTTCAAAAAACCCTCGAACGAATTTGTGTTAAAAGAATTTTCTGTTATTTCTTTAACGGATTCCAATCGAACACCGTCAACGCTTTTCTTCGAACCACCATGCGTATGGATTGATTTGCCGGTTAAATACAGATGTACAAATGCTTGGTTGACAAATAATTATCATGGTCTACCATGGAACTATGGTGCCATATCCTATAATGCTATAAACGGAATTCTTCAAAACATTTTGCGCGATGCACGAGTAATTTATGTTAAGGGCCCGGAGAAGAGCGAATGGTTGACGAATTTTTTGAATCGTTGGCCCGGGCTCATAATCAATCTTGATAATCTCGAGTGTCCATCGTTAAAGAAATTGCAGAAAACCGTACGCACTAATTGTTCATATCACAAGTATTCATCAAAGTTCAATTGCGCTAGCCAAAATGTTCTAGCTCTAAAATATTGGCTTCGCCCAAAATTCCCCGAGAATTAAGTGTATTTTTCCTTGAAAATAAAAGATTTTAATACATATCATGTGTGTTTGCTATATTTTGAATACCCTATACACCGACGAAAACGATTCAAATAATGTTCGATGGTTCCCCACAATGGAAACATCTCGACTCGTCTCGACTCGTCTGAACTTGTCACAGCTTTATTCTCTCATAGCATTCCCATAGTGAAATAATAATAATAATTAAGAATTAGTCACTAAAATGAGATGGAAGATTTAATTCGGTATAAATGAGACGCACTCACGACTGTTCCAATCAGTCGTTGCATCAATCTTCATGCGGCACAGTCAAAAGTCATTGCATCCAAAGGTATTATCGTTGAAGAGACGCGAATTGTTAATCCGCATTAAACAATTATTACGAAATATTCGACGAGTGAAAAAAAATAATTATCGCACGATCGCGAACTCAATCGCTGGTAGGCAAATTTGGAGAAATAACTTTTGAAGCATCATCGTGAAAAACTGCAGGTTCGTATTAAACATTTTTGTCTCTCGAGTTATATGCTCTCATAATTTCGAGTATTAACGATAACATTTTATGGAAAAATGTATTTTTTAGATCAGCATGAATTTATGCGAAATCAACAAAGTGCGTCTGTTGGCTGGTTTTCTCCCAATCAAAAAGCTGTCCGAATTGTCACCCCAGGAGGCGTATCCAATAACTGATATACGAGTTGCAAAAACCAAGTACGGCGACAGAGTCGTCATGGATTTGGAAAAAACTTGTACGGTTTTTCTACCAGGCGGGTGACCAAACCGATTCTGGAAAATGAAGATCTGTTCAAGGAGATGATTCGTGCGTCTCATGAAAACGGATTGGCTTTACGCGCGCATGGAACTGTATATAATCATATTGAATTTGTTCAAATGTAATAATTTTTATAAGTAATAACGAATGTTATACTGAGTGTAATATCAACTAAAAAAAACATCATATTGAATAAAAAATTGTATAAGACCATAGATATTTGTAACATGTTTTTATTTTTATTGGAGAGAAAATATATTTTGAATGAGTACATATGAAAATACATAAGAAAAAATATGTAAGTATATATATATATATATATATATATATATATATATATATATATATATATATATATATATATATATATATATATATATATATATATATATATAATAATGTGTGTTTTATTTGCATAACTTTTACAGCTTTTTACAAAAACAATACAATTACTTGCAGTCCCTCCATCGTTAACATTTCAATCTCTTTCCTCGCCCTCCTCTCCTCTCATTTCCAAATCACTCTTACATGCCTTTTCTATCTCCCTAAAATATTCGCATATTCGTCTATCCAACTTTCCTCTTAACGCATTTACCAGCTCCTCTTTTAACAATCGCTTCTCCTTTCCTGTCATCCAACTTTCAATTTCTCTCCTGCTTTTTTCCTTAACTAATTTTCTTCCCTTCTTACATACTAGCATGTGCTCCATCGTTTCTTCCTCCTCATTACACATTCTGCATCTCCAATCGGTTACTCCTTTCTTCCCCGCTCTTCCTACATTACCACATCTTAACCTTGCCCACGTTTCCTTGTCCTTTCCGCTCACACCTTCTTCCGACCAGTAACTCCATGGCTCCTCCACATTTTCCACCAGTTCCTTGTAAATTTTGTTGTACGATGACCTCTCTATCGCCTCCTTCTCTTCCTTCAGTGTTTCCCGCCTCAGTGTATCCAGTCCTTCCTTTATCTTTTCGTCGATCTCCTCTTCACTCTTTTGATCTCTTATCATTTTGATCACCTCCCCTATTTCCAAATACCCCAGCACCTTTTCCAAATTTTTCCCCCACTTACTCGGCATTCCGTTTATTATTCCTCTAATTTCTTCCCTCAGACAAATCTTTGGCCATCTCTCTTCTTCCATTCTCAGCACATCCCCTATATATCTGAGTGCCCTTTCTCTTACTACATACTCCATTGTTTTTACCCCCAACTCCCTTCTCCACACGTATCTTGGGGTCCTCTTATCCACTCCTAGTGCCATCTTGCAATATCTATTGTGTACTCTTTCCATCATTCCAATCTTTCCCATTCCCCACACCTCTACTCCATACATTACTCCCGCTCTCACAATCGCATCCATCGAGTACAGCCTTTCCTCCATTACGTCTCTTCCTGCTCTCTTCCACACACCCCACACTGCGTTCGCCGCTTTTTGCGCCTTTCCTTTTACATACTTTTCATGCGCCCATATTCCGTTTTTACTGGTAAACCAGTATCCTAGGTACTTGAACTCATTGACTATCTCTACTTCTTCCCCCTTCAATTGCCATTTTTCCTTTCCTTTTATACTACCTCCATTTCTAAAAACGATTATCTTTGTTTTCTTTACGTTCACCTCCATTTTGTTTTCTTCCGTCCACCTTTCCAAGTCTTTCAGCATACTCTGCAACCCTTCTCGATTTTCTGCCATCGCCGCCACATCATCAGCATATTTTATCGCATACATCTTTTCTTTTCCTATCACCGTCCCCCCTTCATTCTTTCTTTCCCATCTTTCCTCTAAATCATCAATGTACAGGTCGAATAACACTGCACTCAGAGCGCACCCTTGCCTCACCCCCTGCCTTGTATTAAATTTTTCCGTTATTCTCCCCATCACTTGCACCTCCGCTTTTGTATCTCTATAGATTTCCTTTATCATTTTCAACATGTTTCCTTCCACCCCTATTGTTTCTAATTTGTCTATCATTTTCCCTCTACATACCTTGTCAAAAGCTGCCTTGAAATCTATAAACGCTACATACAATTTGCCTCCTTTCTTTTTTAATCTATTATTAATTATTGCATTTAATGTAAAAATATGGTCTCTTGCCCCTCTTCCCTTCCTAAATCCTGCTTGGCTCTCCTTCAATTTTCCATTTTTCTCTATCCACATACTCAACCTTACCGTCATCATTTTTGTCATCACCTTATACCCTATGTTTAACAGTGACACGCCTCTGTAATTCTCCACCTTTTGCTTTTCTCCTCCTTTGAAAATTGGTACAATCCTTGCCGTTTCCCATCCTTTTGCCATTTTGCCTTCCCTCCACATTTTATTCAGCACCTTTCGTAGCTCTTCTCGATGTTCTTCTCTCATTCCTTTTAGCATTTCTATCACCATTCCGTCCTCTCCTGCTGCCTTTCCATTTTTCATTGTCCTGAGCGCCTCTTTCAGCTCTTTTTTTTGGAACTCTCTGTAAAAGACTCTCTTCTCTTCGTCCACCTCCTCTTCCCTCCTTTCTCCTGCTTCTGTTATAGTTTCCTCCACTATCCGCTCACTCTCTTCGCTATTCCCCTCCTCTGCTTCATTCAACAACTTCCTGAAGTATTCCTTCCACTGCTTTTTCTTTATCTTCCCTCCCACGCCCCCTTTCCTTTTATTTCTGAATTTATTTATCGCTTCCCACCATTTGGGCATATCCTTTGCTCTTCCTACCTCCTCCCATATTTTGTTCCTCCATTCTTCCTTTGCCTCCCTGTATATTTTCTTTAGTTTTTTGCGTTCCTTGGCCAACTCCATTTTTGTTTCTACATTTCGCAGCTTTATGAAGCCTTTTAGCTTTTTCCACACTTTCTTTCTCTGCTTTTTGCACTCTTCATTAAACCACCTTGGTAGCTCTCTCCTCTTTTTATTCTTTCTTTTGCTTCTCAGCCCCACCTTCTCCGCTACCTTGATTATTCTTTCTTTCAACTGTTCCCACTCCTCTATTTCTCCTTCCTTCTCCCATTCTTTTCGCAGCTCCTCATGAAAATCTTCCGCCTTATCCTTTTTCCATATTATCCTTCCCAATTCTTGTTCCTCTTCCTCTTCTCCCTCGTCCCCTTCTTCCATATTACTGTCTTCTTTCCCTATGCCGAACACTATTGGTAAGTGGTCCGATTCTATTCTTTTCTCTACACTCATCCATTTTACCTCTCCTCCCTGTCCCCTATCCATCACTATCACGTAATCTAATACTGATCCACAGTATTCTTCTTTTCCTCCTATGAACGTTATTTTGCCCTCCTTGTCTCCTTTAACCCTTCCATTCATGATCTTCAGACCCAGGTCCTCGCATATTTCAAAAAGTCTCCTTCCCTCCGCATTTATTGTCTTGTCCTGCGATCTCCTATACTCGTTTTCTCCCTCTTCCGTATCCCCATCATTCCTTCCTTGCTCTTCCCCTATTCTTGCGTTCATATCCCCTGCAATTATCACCGTATTCATCTTTTCCGCTTCCCCCAGTATTCTTTCTTTCATTTCCTTTTCTATTTGTCTAACTCCCACATTATTATATACCGTTATTATTGCTATCGACTCCCTTTGATTTCTGTTTTTAATTATTAGCCCATACCCCCACTCTTCCACTTTCCACCTTGCTTCTTGCTCTTTTCTTATTCCGATCGTCTGGCCACCCTTTGCCCTTCCTTTCTTTGCCCCTTTCTCTCTGCTTGCTGCCTTAAAAAACCATTTGAAGTTTCCGCTTAATTTCTCCTCTATCACCTTTTCGTTTTTTTGTTCGACCCATGTTTCTTGCAATATCAGCAAATCTGCCCCCTCTAAGAATTCCCATGCGTCTCCTATCTTATGCATCTCTGCCACATTCCACATGATTACTTTATCTTCTCGCTTTCTTTTTCTTCCACTATCTTCTTTATTTCTTCCTTCTCCTCTCCCTATTAATTGTTCTCCTTTCCCATTCCCCTTTTTCTCTTCTCTCTCCGTTGCTTTTATAACCCATATTCCTTCTCTGTCTTGCTCCCCCACTATTTTTTCTTCCCCGCTCTTTTCTAGACACGTCTCCTGTATCGTTATACTATCCCTTTCCTGTCTCCAGCCACCCGCCTCGCTCTCCTGTCTTTCTCTTGCCTTGTTCCATTTTACGGCTCGTTTTCGCTGCCGTACCATACCGTTGGTCGTTGTCGGTCCCATCGTGGAAACCCCATCCCTGTATATCTAACTCGTTCCGTCCGTCTTCTTATGTTTGCTTCCTCCAGTTCGCCGCGTCTCTCATTCCAGCTTTTCCAAATCCCGTCTATCTGCATCTTGAGATACCCTATCCTCACTTCTCTTCCTTCTTGCTCCATTCTCCTTCCTTTCTCCTGTATCCAGTTTTGTACCTCTCTTTCCCTTTCTGTTGTATCCTCCTTTATTTTTGCTTCCTCTGCTCCTGCCGCTCTCCTTCCCACACGCTTCATTATCCGTATTTTGTCTTCCATTGATACCATTTCAATCAGTATTCCGTCTCTCATCTCTCGCCATCTCTGGCTTCTTGGTTTTATCCCCGTCCTTTCCCATACCGTTTTTTCTATGTCCCATACAGGTCCATTTTCGGTTTTTTCAACCTCTTGTATGATCATGTTCTTTTTTCTTTGTCTCCTTTTCTGTGCTTCCTTCTCCCATTCTTGCTGTGTCAGTCCTCTTGGTCCCTTATTTTCTTTTTGTTTCCTTCTTACCAACTCTTCTCGTCTCTTCTCTCGCCTTCTAACAACGTCTCTCCACTCCTCTTCATCTCTCCGCTTTTCTCCTCTTTTTTCTTGCGTTATTCCTACCACCTCCCCGTACTGCACTTCTGTTATCATTTCATTCTGGTTCTCGTCCCACTCTATTTCTTGTCTCCTCTTATTCCCTCCTTCTTCTCTTGCTTCTTCTTGCTGTCTGCTTTCTGTCTGTAACCTTTGTATGATTTTCCCCATCTCCTCATTTTCTTTTACCATCACTTCCATCCGATCCTCTTGTTCCTTGAATCTTTGCCTCCACCTTTCCTGTTCCTCTATTATCATCTCTTCTACCTTACTTTTCTCTATTTTCTCCTCCCGTGCTTCCTTCTTTTCTTGCTGTTCTTGCCTTCTTTCCATTGCCCTTATCGCTTCTCTTACAGTCTCCTTTATAGTTTCCTTTATCATTATCATCGCTCTCCCCTTCCATTCTTCCTCCCATCTTTGCTTTGCAGTCGCTATCATCTCTTCGACTCTTTCTATTACCCCTCTCTCTCTTCTTCTTGATCCGTCATTTTGTTGCTCCTCTGTGTCCTCTCCCCACCCTTCTGCTTCGGCTCTTTCTCTTCCCCCTTCTTCCTTTTTCCTCCTCCCCAATACTCTATCAACGTTCTTGGTCCCAGCATTTTTCTTCTCTTGTATCCCAATGCCCCTGCCGGTCGTCCTCTTCTTCGTTTTCCAGTCACTGTTATTTCTCCAGTTGATACTTTTTCCTCCTCATCAATCCTTGACGTCTTTGGTGTTTCCCCGTTCTCATCTTTCTCTGCTGCGTATACTATCTCCTTCCCTCTCTCATCCATTGAATTCCTTTCTCCGTGGTCATTTATGCGTCCTGCCTTATCTGCTCTTTCCCTCTGGTTTCGCTCGTCGCCGCAACTGTCGCTCTCTATTTCCACATCACCTCTCTGAAGCTCGTCCACCGTCGCTTCTTGATTCCGCTCATAGGTGTCACTCTCCTCGCTCGCGTTCCAGCTGCGACTGTGAGTGCTGCCTTCTCTTGCTTCCATCCTCCACGGCTATTCTTCTTCCTCAAGCCACACTTTCCACTTTTCTCTCGATCCTTTTTTTGATCTTCTTTCACTTCTTTCCACTTTTTCTATTATCTCCACTGATTCCGGCACCTCTTTTTCTTTCACACCCACTGTTTTTTTCTTTATTGTGCTCTTCTTTCGCCTTCACTTATCGCTTTCAAAGCGCACACAGTTCACACGTGCTGTTTTCGTCGTCGCCATCTTCGTTTTTTTTCTCTCTCTCTATATATATATATATATATATGTAAGTATATATATATATATATATATATATATATATACTTACATATTTTTTCTTTTCATATATATAAGAGAAAATGGTTTATACAAATGAAAAAAATATTATGCAGCATCTCGCGTTCATGTTGATATCAATTAAGATGGTTCAGTCGTTAATGAAGTTGAGTTGCCCCATTATTTCTCCTAATTCAGTAATCATCATTGTGCTGTCGAGACTCAAAGCTGTTGCAGTCAACGTCGTGTTTATAGCGGGCATGATTTGGACTCGGGTGTGTGTTATCGTCCGCTCTCATGGAATGAAAACCTTTGCGATTATTTCATAGTAACCTGGAACCAACATTAAAAAACGGATAAATTACATTCATGATTGAAAACATTCAAAAACTAAATAGATTGAATTTGCGGGATATATTTGAGTTTAGCAGCTTCTAACCTGTTCTGATCGCTAATGATTTCCATAATCCAATTAATTGCGATTGGTAGCAATTGTATTAATAATTTAAATGATTTGATATCATCTATAAGTCTGGCATTTTCAAGAAGTTTGGCTTCATCATTGTGACCCGTTTGACGTAATGCTTGTATAAATTTGTCGTATGCGTATGGTCCTCGTGTCTTTATCGTTAGTACGATATCTTGCGCTATGGATTTACAATGTATCCTCCTCTGAAAACAATCATAATATTTAGCAAAGACAATTTTTCGAAATAAAGAAGAATATTATTTATACTTACTCTCCAAATCGGCAAATTTACATCATCGTCATTGAAAACCTTGAGTTTAATTAAAACTGGTAGCACCGCGCACATTTGTATTTTAAAAATAATATATTGACAAAGAAAATCGATTCTATCGCGATCGCGTATATCCATTATTAACGCTCACACTCAATGTTCTTTCGATTCTTCTCCGTTCACTTCTTCCAATACAATAAATCATTTCTACGCGGGATGTGAGACGATCAAATAATGTGGTAATGCTGCCGCTGTCTTTCTCTTTCTAGGGTTTGTGAAAAAGAGAGAGAGATGGCGAATTCTCGGCCATCGTCATTGTTTATGATAAAACGTTTTGGTGAGGTGTCACTCGATACCATAACGCTCTGCCTGTACCGTCACAGCGACACGTTCTAACACGTCGAACATTACAAGATATCGAGCGCTCGCATGCCTCACTCAACCAAACGTTCGAGCGGCTGCACCGGAGCTATGGATGAAAAAATAAAACATCGCTTATGGAACTCATCGTGAGAATCGTCTCGATATGCCCGAATTTTCTCTGAAAAAATCCGCCTGTCGGTGGTATCAAAGAATTGTTATTTATCCAACGAAATATATCGTGTAACGCGTCGCTTCAAAAATTATTTATCCGTTGGTCAATCGCGTGACACACCCCATCAACCCCCCCTCTAATTTATTACATCCTTCGCGGAATAAGTTATTTATCCGACACTCGACCATCGAATAAATAATACGATTGCCTGTATTGAAATCGGATATTAGTCGGTGATATCAAAGAATATTTATCAGACACTTTAAATAAACAATTCGGTTAAGAAATATGGGGTAACTCATACCTCACGCCTGATGCCCCCCCCCCCCCCGCACCTCGATGGTGTTGTGGAATATTCGTGATGACCCCCCCCCCCCCGCGATGGTGGTGTACAATATTCGTCTTGCCTCCCCCCCTCCATGCTGGCGTGGAGTATTCGAGATGCCCCCCCCCCCCCCGCGCCGTGGAAGTCGGTGTGTACGTGTGGTGTGTACGTGTGACGTGTACGTGTGCACTAACACGCGTTGGTCCAGAACCGGCCTTGTTTAACTACTCACCCCAACTAAATTTTTGTGTTACCAGCAAAACAGAACAGGTTTCCTTCATCCAGATCCACCTCGTTCTCGTAGATGGAGGGGGAAAGGTACAAGGATGGTTCGAGAAGGACAACACAGAGGAGTTCGATTATCCTCTCACGATCAGGGTGTCATATTGAGTTCGCAATATGAGAAAATGTCGTTTTCGAGTTGTCAGAAATATTTTGAATCGGCCAAGACGTCTTAAATGGGAGAAGACCGACCCCGGTAAGAAAGTTCGGGTAGAGGGTGGTTTACCCCCTTAGGGTTGCTATTTGGAAAAAATGCAAAAACACCCCAACTAAATTTTTGTGTTACCAGCAAAACGGAACAGGTTTCCTTCATCCAGATCCACCTCGTTCTCGTAGAGGGTGGGGGAAAGGTACAAGGATGGTTCGAGAAGGACAACACAGAGGGGTTCGATTATCCGCTCACGATCAGGGTGTCATATTGAGTTCGCAATATGAGAAAATGTCGTCTTCGAGTTGTCGGAAATATTTTGAATCGGCCAAGACGTGTTAAATGGGAGAAGACGATCCCGGTAAGAAAGTTCGGGTAGAGAGTGGTTTACCCCCTTAGGATTGCTATTTGGAAAAAATGCAAAAACACCCCAACTAAATTTTTGTGTTACCAGCAAAACAGAACAGGTTTCCTTCATCCAGATCCACCTCGTTCTCGTAGAGGGTGGGGGAAAGATAAACACAAGGTGGTTCGCTCCTTAATTTTTTGTTGGAGGGTGGTGAGGGCGGGGGTATTTACAAACATGCACACAAACGTCAATAATGACGTGAATTTACCCCGGAATTACATAATGCTAGCTGAGTATACGATACTCTTGCCTCAAAAATCGAAGGATAAAACAAAAAACATGTATTCGTTTATTTCCCATCCTCCACGTGTGTGCAAATTTACATGTCAATCGATTAAAAATTCTCGGAGGAATAACTCTCATCCGTATGAAAAAATTCGAATTTTGCAATAAACAATATGAAATTTATGGTTATTTGTATGGCTCTCATCTCCAATGTATAGTACGTAAAAAATAAGGGTTTTTGCAATTTGAATTATTTTGATATCTCGTAGGGTAGAGCGGCGATAGTTGAGCAAGCGGGTAAGTTGTGTAATCGTAATATCTCGAAAACTAAGCATCACACGTTGGTGCATCAAATGGACGAAAGGGAGGTATGTGGGAGGGGAATACAACAAATCATTGCCGGTAGCCACGCGGCGCACGAGACGATGACACGGGGCGTTCTATTATTATTGTGCACAAAAGTAAAAAATACGTGATTAAGTATTTTTCTTCTAGCATTATGTGAAAAATTAGGGCAGTAACTAGACGAGTACTAGTATGTACTACATTTAAGTGGCTATCAATCTGCAATAATTATTTTAACGCACGTGGTACGGATTTCATTATAAATTAACATTTGTTAACAAATCTGAGAAGGGGCTAGTTGAGCAGTTTTCGATGGGGCTAGTTAAAGGATGCGCAACCGTCCTCATCGGCTAGCGCGCATAACATAGCGGAGGTAAATACATCACGCTATCGCCGGTCCTCCTTGTTTATTTAAGAAAAAACATTTCACAGTTTGTTGCAGTTAATGTTCATGATTCAAAATGTAGCTAATTAATGTAGCTATTGGTTTATTACTGCATTGCATGAAATGGTCTTGCATGTGTCTGATTTGTTGATGGAATTATTACCTTGCTCAACTTACCTCATACCCTTGCTCAACTTGCCCCACCTATGGGGCAGGTTGAGCAGCTCGACAGTCTCTCACATTTACGATAATATCTCTTAAATCAGACCTGAATTGGATAATGTTTCTGAAGGCGTTTTGAGCTGGAGAATTTGCGGATCTAACCGTGCAAGAATCAAGGAAATCGGATGTACTTTCTAAGAGTTATGATAGATTAAGCCAAAAACTGCTCAACTATCCCCGCTCTACCCTATCGTTAAAAAGTTATCGCGGAAAAATGAAAAAAAAAACATTTTTGAGGGTGTGTTTCTCCCCCTAAAACCGTTTTTCCGCCGATAAACAAATACGTGTCGCTTAGTTTTCGATACTCTACCACATACCAAAGTTTCAACAAAATCGGAGGGGGACACCTAAGTGATGTTCCTTGTCAGATTTTTTAACAAATGTTAGTTTACAATGAAATCCGTACCCCGTGCGTTAAAATAATTATTGCAGATGTACTTCAATGTACTATGTGGTAGTACTCGTCTAGCTGCTGCCCTGGTTTTTCACACAATGCTAGAAGAAAAATACTCAATCACGGATTTTTTATTTTTGTGCGCAATAATAATAAAACATCCCGTGTCATCGTCTCGTGCGCCGCGTGGCTACCGGCAATGATTTGTTGTACTCCCCTCCCACATACCTCTCTTTCGTCCATTTGATGCACCAGCGTGCGATGCTTAAGTTTTTGAGATATTACGATTGCCCAAATTATCCGCTTGCTCAATTAACCCCGCTCGACCCTAACGATCAAAAGAAAATTCGTTTCCAAATTTTTATGTATTTTCGTTCATAACTTTGTTATTTTTGGTGTTTGCGATTAAAAGTTACAAGACCGAAATTGAGGAGTTCAATTTTCAACAAGAAATGTTATACAAATTTTTTGTCCGGCGAATAGTTTGACCGAGAGATAAAAATGATTGAATAATAAAATGGACGAATGACTGTATCGGAATTGTGCAAATGTAACTTTTCAGTGGAGTACCCCCCCCCCCCTCCCCTCGCTCCTCGCCCGGTCATCTAATGCCTAGTTCACTGCGCTATCTCTACGGCTAAGGCGGGGAGTGGGAAGCTCCAACGCTTCTCGCGAAGGTCGGCTAAACTCGGAGCAGCCAATGCTCGAGAAAAAAAAAATGACTGCGGAAAAATACAAGCAATCTAATTGACTGCTCTGAATGTTGCAAACCTAAATGTAACGCCCTAATCTATGCTATACTATGGCTAGGGTGGGGGTGGAGGTGGGCAGCTTTAACGCTTATTGGCACGCCGGGCAAAATTCAGAGCAACCAATGACCGCGAATAAAAAATGACTGCGTACTAATACAATCAATAAAATTGACTGCTCTGAATTTTGAAAACACAAAGGTAACGCCCTAATCTATGCTATATCTACGGCTAGGGTGGGAGTGCGTGGCTTCGACGCTTCTGGGCGCGCTCTGATTGGTCCGATTTAAAAAATGAATATCTCGTAAATTATTAACAATATCCCTAATGTTTATTTGCAACTTTTGTTCGTACTGTGCCCATCTACCTTGAAATCCCGGATGGCACCCCTTACGCAATTCACCCTGTATATATACTGTTGTATAGAAAATACACTCATTCGTAGAGATGGATACGCGGTGGAAGCATCCCTGGACTTCGATGATCTGTGGCCCCACGGGCTGTGGTAAAACTTGTTTTTAAAAAAGTTTTTGAAATTCATTTCGCAAATGAACAACGAGCCGTTCGAGAGAATTATTTTCTATTGTTCCGAATGGCAACCAGCATACACAGAGTATGGTAAATCGATAGAATTTCATGAAGGGCTGCCTCAGAGTGGCGATTATGTGAACGATCCACTTGCAAAGCTCATAATAATTGACGATTTGATGCGCGAGGCGTCGAACAATAGCGTTGTTGATCTTTTCACCAAAGGTAGTCATCATAAAAACCTGAGTGTTATTTTTATTACTCAAAACTTGTTCCATCAAGGACACGGCCAGCGCGATATTTCATTGAACGCCAATTATATTGTAATTTTTAAAAATCCTCGTGATCGAGCACAAATTCAGCATCTCGCGCGTCAGGTATATCCGGAAAACCCACGATTTCTACAAGAGGCATATCACGATGCAACGTCCAAACCGCATGGTTATTTATTACTCGATTTGAAACAATCAACACCTTGTAACTGTAGATACCGTATTTGTATTTTCCCCGACGATGCCCATCATTTTGTGTACTATAACGGGTTTTCCCCGCACCTTCCGAGAACCTCCGGTTCCGCCACTCGAGGAGGACCGCGCGGTGATCCGCGCCATTCTCCGCTGCTCCGGCGAGGTAGAGTCGGGACTTGCTGACGCAGTAAGGTTAACCGGGGGCGGACGGGCGCCAGGTACGCTCACGTACCACCGGCCTAGGCCGGCTTTATTTAGGTTTGCCGCCACCACGGCCTCCCCCTACGCGTCCCCGCTTCCCCCCCGAGAGCGAACACCGGGGTCTCGGGCTTTACTCCGGCTGACCCAGCCCGCCTGCGGGTCGGTAAGGTAGAGGAGGGGGAACGAGAAGGAAGTTTGGGTCAATTAGGCAAAGTATCAAATTAATTCCACAATTAACAGGCAACCAATTTATTGCACGAGGAATGTTTACAATCGCGATTCTCTTCCACTGATAACACTCGCTCGCGGTAGAGAACCTCATCCCGCTGGTACCCTACCTACTCATATCGCCAGATATCCGCGTCCGAGAGAAGGATTTATAATATTTACTCCCGGTATGTAACGAACGAGGATAGGTAACCCCCGTGATGACAACTAATTATTTCCGGTAGCACCCTGTAGATAGCCAATGAGGATAGGTAACCCCCTGATGATAAATGATTATTTCAGGTATCACCCTGTAGATAGCCAATGATGGTAGGTAACCCCCTCGATGATAAATGATTATTTCAGGTATCACCCTGTAGATAGCAAATGATGGTAGGTAATCCCCTTAATGATGAATGATTATTTCAGGTATCACCCTGTAGATAGCCAATGATGGTAGGTAACCCCCTTAATTATGAATGATTATTTCAGGTAGCACCCTGTAGATAGCCAATGATGGTAGGTAACCCCCTTAATGATAAATGATTATTTCAGGTATCACCCTGTAGATAGCCAACGATGGTAGGTAACCCCCTTAATGATAAATGATTATTTCAGGTATCACCCTGTAGATAGCCAATGATGGTAGGTAACCCCCTTAATGATAAATGATTATTTCAGGTAGCCTAGACGCGACGAGAGAAAAATTCCCTACTCTATGATAATTGTAACAGTATTCTAAACGACATAAAACTGGCACGGTGACTCGATATAAAGTAGGTAAGCAACACGGTATGTCCGCGGTAGAGGACGGTCGCACGTGGTACGCGACGCCGGCGCGTGTTATGAAAGGAAAGAATCGGCAAGGGGCGAGCAGCTTTTTGGTACGCTAACATCGTATTCTCACTCTGTAATACCTGACGCGGGACTACCGCAAAATAATTTCGATTGTTTAACGATTATCGCGGGACTTACTTAATTCGCTGTCTCGTCCCTGCCTCCTCTCTCTTTCGTTCAAAAAGCTGACGGAACTCACGTACGGCCGGTGCCGATCTCGCTTGCTTCCTTTTCTTCACTTCTACTTCTCCCTGATACTCTCGTGCTTCTAATCCTCCTCGACTTCTCACTCTGATGCTCCTCGAATTATCACTCTTATGCTCCTCGAACTATGACTGCCGGTCTCGTTGTCCGGCCGGTGTACTTAGCCTACGTACTCTCCCCCTACTTTTCCTTATTACTTCACGCTGACCAATTATGTCACGGGTGTCGCGTGGTCGGCTCTCTTCCTTGAAGATTCTCGCCGGTCCTCCCGCGCCGCATACCCCTCTCTGGCCATCCAGCGGCGCGAGCGGGGGAGGGGGGAGCGCGACGAGAGTCGTGCACAGCTCACCTAGGAGCCGAGTGCTCCCGAACCCTACGACGCAACCCCCTCACCGCACGCCTTCCCCCTGGAGCCCGGAACGGGCGACGAGGAAGGGGGGGGAGCTCACCTCGCCGGGCAGGCGTCCCTGTCTTTGGCGGTTGGCTCACGTGATTTTGCCACCAGGCACGAAAAACTGCAACACCGCCTTCCCCGCCGCACCCGCCGAACTCCTTATTTCGAGGCGCCGTTTCGCGCGGACTTCAGCGTGCGGTGCCCCAACGAGAACTTCGTTGCTAAAAAAAAACGTAGCCGACGGACCGAATTGCCCCCGAAGGGTGATGACTCGACGTTCCATCGGCGCCCAGGGTCGCACCTGCGACCCCCTGCAGGCTGCCATCTCCGGTGTGACGAAAAAAAATCGTCACAGTACATACCACGGAAAAAGTTAAAAAGCAATACCGGCACATGTGAACTACCAGTTCAACGCGTATAATGGCGACTAAAGCATCGTCGTGTTACGAAAAATGTATATCTATATTGAGCGCCCTTCCACAATCCAATACACGGCATCGTGCATCTGACACGCACAAAAAACAAACAAGTGCTAGTCACGCCGTTTGTCAATGTGTTATGTACATTCTTAGGGGTAGCACAACCCCAAAGACATGTAGCGCAAAAGGGGTTTAAAAAGGAGTGATACATCAGGACAGCCGACAGTTCATCAGACGTAATGGCGCGGGGTGGTTCACCCCTCTGCAAAAATCACGTTGCGATACTGCGTGCTCTTCAACACTTGAATAAGGAGCAGCGCGAGGCTGTTTTACGCAAAGCATATCCCAGTATTATCCGGTGTATTTGTGAGTGTACACTGAATGTTCTTTGTGGGAATGTAGAACTGAAGATCGACCAGAGAAAAAAAATACGTCGATACGCACCGGTTCTCCGTCGTTTAGCCTCAAAAAAAGGTTACTGGAAGAGTAAAAAGCGGTTTGTTGTTCAAAACGGTGGGTTTCTACCACTCCTATTAGCGCCAATACTAGGTACTGTTCTATCGAATTTGATTGGCGGCCGTGGATGCTGGAGCACGCAAGAAAAATGGTACTCGTGCCGGAGGAGCATCTAACGCGGTTGAGCACACAAAGTCATACGCCGCCGTTTTTTAATACGGGTGCGCCCCAAACATAGCCAGTGCGAGGTATTGACGCTACGCTAGCTCGATTAGACACGAAGATGAATGAAATTTTGCACTCCAGCGCATACAAGGATGAGAGGGAAAAATGGACGGCGTACTTGACTGCACTACAACGTTATCTCCACTTCGTTGATGATGAGAGAGCTCTGCAGTACCGCGAGCTTATGCAGAATAAACACTATTTAGATTCTGATTATGAAAGAAAAAAAGAAGAAGACGAAACCGGTTACGGTATGAATGATACCGCCATACTTGAGAGTATACCAGCTAAATTTCGTGTCAAAGCGAAACTACTTCTTCGCCGCTTGCGCGGTGCCCCACGATCTAATTTTTCTTGAGATTCTGATGGAGTCGTGTCGGTCAGCGGGAAGCCAATAAAAGATTCAAATATTGTTGATCTCGTGAAAGATGCTATGAGGGCTATGAAAATACCTAAAACTGCTGGACGCAGTGCCTTTGCCAGAGTTCTACGAGCGGTCAAGACACCTCGGGAATATATTAGTAATGAGGAGTTGTGGGCGGAGTTTAGAGTTAACACACCACAGCGTCAATCGCAGACTGATGATGGTAGTACAAGCAGCGAGGGATCACTCGATACGGACCAGTCTGCGTTTTTCAGCGGTGTTGAGAACAGATCACCAACACGGCGGACACAGGGAGATAAGCAGAGAGGTGGTGGTTATCATAATAAGAAAAGACGTGTAATTTGGACTAACCTGAAATTATAATCATGAAAATTTTAGAAAACGCGTACTTTAATCCCTCCCATGAAGCATCGTTTTCAGGTGTTACCAAATTGTTACGTTTGGCACGTCAGAAAAAAATTGCCCGTGTGAAGGCAGTACAGTGGCTTGAAGCACAGGATACTTATACAAAGCACAGATCCGTGCGACGACATTATCCGCGTCGTTTTTATAATGTCCGAAATATTGATGACTTCTGGGAGGCTGATCTCGTGGATCTTCGCTCGATTAAAGATTATAATGATGGTTATGTTTATCTCTTGGTCGTTATAGACGTTCTTAGTAAATTTGCATGGGTTCAGCCTTTACGTGACAAGTCTGCTGCATCTGTAGCCAATGCGTTTGATCTCATTTTATCTAAAAAAAAATAGTAACGGTCGATCACCCCTTTACCTACAGACGGACAGGGGTAAACAATTTACCGGTGCTGTATTCCAGGCTCTCTTAAAGAAAAAGAACATACAGTTCCGTGTTGTGCGCAACCCTGATATAAAAGCGACTATTGTCGAGAGGTTCAATAGAACACTGAAAGAAAGAATGTGGAGGTATTTTACGTATTCTGAAAAAAAAACGTTACCTAGACGTTCTGCAGAACATCGTTTCGGCATACAATCACTCCACGCATAGCGGTATAAAAATGGCTCCTGCCGCGGTGACACACGCTACAACGGCTAGGGCCCGTAATAATCTGATGCAGCGGTACAAAAGAACCGAGAATTGTTCGCCCAAATACGGAAATCTCGCCTTTTCTCTACTACAATTCGTCGGAGGGGTTTTCGACTAGGACGGCACCGTCGTTTTCGACTAGTCCAATGGTCAACCTTGACCTATACGAAAGGTTGTATGAGAAAGATTCGACTCACTCTTTCACTGGTCGTGTAGTGCTGGTGATCTGACGAAGCTCGATGCGATTCGACGATGATTCTTGTAGTCTCGGTGAGGAGTGACAAGAAGATGGTCGACGCAAGTTCAGTTATAAGACTTTTATTTTTAACGAGCACGTTACTTTTTTACTCTAAGATAACTGTACAATATACAAGCTTAGTCTCGATGAGTTTACAACTTTTGTACTCAAACAGGCGACGAGCAAGAATGCTCCGCAGATTCTGTTGCGCAAAGTGGTTGCGTTGCTGGTCCCCGTTGAAATTGTAACTAACTATTTGGTGAAATAGGTCGCCCTTTTATACTAATTTTTGGTAGCTACTTAGGGCTACTGTGATGAGTCGCCTAGTGGAAGGGTGCGTAGGGTGAGTAAGATCGTTAATGAAAATAGCGAAAGGTGTCGTCCGCGGCACGGTGTACGCGCGGCAGTGAGCCAATCACAGGGCTTTTCCCGAGTTCGCGCGAGGCTCTTCTGGGTTTTAGGGGTTCGGCGCGTGTAGGTGAGGTCACCTGGCTCGAGGCAGGTGACGAATTGTGCGATGCCTCGGAATTGTTGGAGTTTGTCATAGAAATAGTGGATTCGTAACGCGATTGGTGCGATGCGCTAAGTTGTGCGGTACACCAGGCGAGGCTTGAAATCGTTTAGAGATAGTTATAAAAATAAAGGATTCTCAAATCATAACACTGCCTTCGTAAAAGGTTACGAGCGTGGTTGGAGCAGCGAGTTATTTACGACTGTCCGTGTATCGCACAGTATTTGTCCTGTGATATACATACTGCATGATCTCCACGGCGAGGATATCGATGGTATATTTTATGAGCCTGAGTTATCGAGAGTACAAATGAAGGAGTCTAAACAGTCGTCAGCAAAATGAAGGAGGAGTTTTACATGGTTTTTCCTAGTAATAGTAGTATGAATTATTATCCCGATAATGTGACGGCAAGGTATACCACGCATTTACCCAAATGTATCTCTCTTCACGGTAGCTTGGCTGTTTCTCTAGCTGAAATACACGTACCGACCACAATTTTGCATGTACCGCCCGATGGTGAACGGAATTTTATGAATGTCATGACGAACACAGTAGCACCCAGTAGCATGGCAAGCACCGACTTTAAGGAAGAACGCGTCTGCGTACCGCTTGGCGTGTACCTCAGCATAGACATATTACTCGAGGCTATTAACGAGGCATCATGTGTTGCGGGTCATCTGAAATTTAAGCATTGTCGCAACGGATATGTGGCGGTCTAGCGTATCTGTGAATCGTGTAAGAATGTAGAACACTCGTTCTACTTCTCCGATGTGTTCAACAAGATTTTAGGATACACCGAGTCTAAGGATGTGGTGGTCCAGAGCGAGTACACTGCTCAGAGACCTGCCAACCTGGCCCACGGGACCCCAAACATGATGTACGTTTATACGGATATCTGCGAGCCCTATATCACAGGAGATGTGCATACACCGCTGCTGCGAGTCGTACCAATTGTTGCCGCTGATAATCGTAATTACGGGTCGGTGAAGATAAGAAGTTTCTCACCACCACGCTATATTCCTCTATTACGTACTAGTTTTCAAACAATAATGATTGACATAAGGGATGATTTTGGCAAACCGATACCATTCGAGTACGGGACGTTGACAGTGACGTTACAGTTCAAACGTACAGCTTAGCTCGAACCAGTCTAAAATGGCTTATTATGACGAGTACTTTGATATGCAAACGGGTGGGGGTGGGGGGCGAACCGGTTATGGTGGTATCAGTCATGTGTACATAGGGTCACCGAATCAAAGGAGTCACGGTATTGGGAGTTTCCTCGGAGGTCTTTTCCGACGAATAATACCTCTCTTGAAACAAGGTGCTCGGGCTGTTGGTAAAGAGGCGCTTCGCTCAGGTATGAACGTGGTTACGGATATCATGGATTCTGGTATTCTCCCGCGAGAAGCATTCAAAACAGGTCTGCACGAATCAGGGGAGAATCTGAAGCGTAAGGCTGAAGAAAAAATTAGTACGCTCATGAAGCGTTCGGGGTATAAAACCGGTAAAATTAATAAACTGATCCATTCTCTTGCCGGGAACGTATCACGAAGTACCAGTGTGAAAAAACGGAAGAAGACCGTGAAGTCGCGAAAACGTTCGGGCTCTGTGAAAAAGAGACAGAAGAAGAAAAAGAAAACTGTGAAAAGAAGAGCAACAAAACAGACAACTACGAATCGTTATAAGAAATCAAGAACAGTGGCGGATATTTTCGCCTAACACAATCTTGGAAAAATGGCTTTCTTACAGGCACACTCGCGTGAGTGCCTTAAGCCGGAGCTTGAGCTATTTACACTACCACCGACCCAGACAACAATCGAGGGAACGCATACAGTGTGTTCCAAGCCGATCTCATCATTGACGGATGATTCACCGATAGAGTTTGTCATACCGGGCCAGGGTGATGAGTACATTGATCTTGCACACACCATGCTCAGCATGCGTGTTAAGATAGAAATCCCTGACAAAGCGGATGCACCGTTTACTAAAGTAGGCCCGATCAATAACCTATTATACTCAATGTTCAATCAGATCGATGTGTTTTTGAATCAGAAACTGGTATCACCTCGTAATAATGTTTATGCGTATAGGGCATACATTGAAAACCTCTTGAATTACGGGCCTGGTGCTAAGACCTCGCATCTCACGAGTACTCTATGGTATAATGATACGTCGGGTAAAATGGATGATACAGAAGATAATAATAGCGGGCTTGTAAACAGACGAAACGTATTAGGTAAAAATCGAACGATTGATCTCCTTGGTCAGTTACACTGCGATATCTTCAATCAAGAGAGGTTTTTGCTAAACGGCGTTGAGATGCGTTTACGTCTCGTACGGTCTAATAACGCTTTTTATCTCCTGAGTTCTTCGAAAGATTGTACCATCCGTATTGCGGAGGCATCGCTACTTATACGGCGTGTTAAGGTAGCACCGGGTATACTTTTGACCCATGCAAGAGCTTTGTCTAAATGTACAGCGAAATACCCTTTGACGCGGGTCGAGGTTAAAGCGGTATCGCTACATGCGGGGTACACGGTGAGACGCTTGATAATGTCATACTTGGCCAGCTGCCTAAACGTATAATCGTCGGTTTTGTCGATAATAAGGCTTTTAATGGTGACCGTAAAATGAACCCTTTCAATTTTCAGAATTACAATATAAATTATTTTTCTTTGTACGCCGATGGATTGCAAATTCCGTCAAAGCCCCTACAGCCAGACTTCGCAGATGCTGATATGTATGTTGATGCATACCACACACTATTCTCGGGTACAGACATACACTTTCTCAATGAGGGTAATTGTGTCACACGTACAACCTACCCTCATGATTATTGTCTCTTTGCATTTGATCTTACAGCCGGTCTCTCTGTCAATAGTAGCATTCATTAGAATCTTGTGAGGCATGGTAGTGTGAAAATGGAAGTACATTTCGCGTCTGCCCTAACATCAACGGTTAATTGCCTTGTGTATGCTGAATATCATAATGTGTTGGAGATCGACTCCTCCAGACAAGTAACTGTGGATTTTAGTGGCTAAGTCGCAAGGGTTATAGGGGGGTGGGGGGAGTGTCATATATCCATGGAATGTGCAATATTTATCGTTAGTCTGTATTCAAAAGTCGCCGTGTTACGACGATCGAGAAGCACCATGAACATCGTCATTGATATACAGGGTCTGAAGGATAAATATAATCATTTTATACCTAAAGAAGTTGCCGTGGTCTCTGTAAAGACATCGTATCTGGCCCACTGGATTGTAGCGCCGCCCTACGCTTATAATATCCTACCACCCAGCGTCAAACGTCAAAACACCTGGTTACAAACCAATCATCATGGTATGGAGTGGTCCGAGGGTGAGACGCAGTTACGTGCAGTCGAAGCCTCGTTAAATAAAATTGCAGCACGGTCTGATCGTCTGTTCACAAGAGGAACTGATAAAGCGGCTTATTTGACGCAGCTAACGGATTGCTACGTGTTCGAGCGAGGATCTGGTGTTTCGGGGAAAGGACGATACTGATCAAAAGAAAACACCCTGAGTTCGCTTCACAACACTCGTTGCTCGTTGTATGTTTATTGGTCTCTTCACAGTCGGCGTCAAACAGATACAACCGTCGTCTCAGTTCTCTCGTGAGCACAACACCTTATCCGACGTACTTGAGTCGAGCAAATTAACGAGCCGAGCAATAATTACACTGAGCGCAAGCCTAATCGGTTACCAAGTCCACAGAGATCAATCATACAATAATAAAGCGCAGGTCAGTACACAAGAATAACTTCACTCAAAATTCGCGTGTTCACCGTTACTGAGAAAATTAGCCAATGGCCGGGAAGCCGGTTCCGGCGTGACACCAAGCGAGCCGGTCCTTCTGGAGGGGGAAGTGGCGCTCGCATCGATTGACGCTATCGAACGTATCGATAGCTGCGACCTCCCCGCGCGGTAGATTCGAAGTCTCGATGTCGCCGAAACACTACGTTATAAATCTAGAAGAAGAAGAAGACGACGATTCGTTATTTCGTAATCTTCCTGAGAGCAATACTCGTTGTGTGTGTCACGGTTTACTGCGTAAAAATTGCTCGTTCACGTGTGCCCTCAACAATGCTGTGCGAATTAAAAAGTGGCTTTCTCATAACGATCCCTCCAGCTCCTTGTGGGAGTACAGAACCACCACAGCCTGGAACATCAGCTTACTAGCTGTGGAGCGCCGCGACGAGCGAAAAACAACCGATGTTAAACAGCTCTAGTGTCTCTATAACTGCTGTCTATTATGAATACCGAGCAGCTTATGCAGGCCCTACGCGGTATAAAGAGCCGCACTGTAGGCGTATACCCGGCAGATCGCATCCCTAAGGTGTGGGCGAAACCAGCAGCGATTGTAGCCAATACCGATGGCCACAAGCAGCCCGGAGCCCACTGGGTCGCCATGTACGTCGATCGAGATGGACGAGGTTGGTACTTCGACAGCTACGGACTACCACCAATCATCCCGCAGCATCTCCAACGTCTCCGGCAGAACAGCAGATTCTTTAGCTACAACGCTATACAGCTTCAGGGTCCTGAATCACAGACTTGTGGACATTATTGCGTTGTGTTTCTTCATTTCTTGTCTACAGGCCTTGGTATTAATATGTTTAGGAGTACATTTTCAACCGATTTAACACGGAAAGATAAAATAGTGTATGACTATTACAAGGAGTATATGAATAAGTGTAACAAATCCAAATCCTTGAATAATGTGTTAAAGAAGGGAACCGCTGTGGGTGGGGGGTACCATTATAATAACTTCGTTACGTTTAATATGAAATCTTTTGGGTGTGAGCAAGTGTGTTGTTCTCGCATCCGCTAATTGTGCGATAGTTTTATGTTAAAAATACAGTATATTTTTCAAAATCGTGTTTTATTTATCACCCTCTTCATGGAAGAATTTAACACCATCACAGATAAATGTCACGTACTATCTTCACGTGATCCTCTCCTGTTTCTCGCCATCGCTATGCCGTATTAATTTCAGCGCACGTGCAAAAACGCTGACCTAAGTTTTCGGAGTATTCAGAGGTGATGCAACCAAGGCAATTTGCTGGTCTTTACCACCACCACTACAAATGTGCCTTACTAGTTTTACAAAGTAAGCAAATATTGCACCAATTAAATCCAGCCTACACTTCTCTGTATACGGAGTAGGAGAATGGATCCCTTTGGTATAAGGTCCGAAGAATCTATGCTCTGTGATAGACAGACATTGTCCTCGATCTTCAAAGAAGTAACCAGCACCGATTAAAAATCCGTTTAGACGCTTTTCTGCAAGATATTGCTACGGTTAAAGAACAACTGCAGGCAATATCGGAGTTTCGTACTTTAACGCTAAAACTGAAAAAACTCAAGTTGCATAATGGATTTCACACGAATCAACCAAGTGGGTCGACAGGAGACGGTTCTCCCCATCAAAAGATTATCGGAATTGGAACTCCAAAAAGACTATTATATCACTGATATCAAAACCGTCCAAACCAAGTGAGGTGCGCGAATCGTCGTGGATGTGAATGGTGAATTTACGTGCTATCTACCTATGAGATTCGTCAAGGCTTTCGAAGAGGCGATCGATCTATTTCAGCAAATGAGCGAGGCTGCCAATAATAAAAACCTCATCATGCAATACCACGGTACGAAGTTCAATAAGCTGAAGTTCAAATCTGCTACGGAATCATACTCCCCCGGCGAGTGTACCTGGCGCCCGTCCGCCCCCGCTCGCCCCTGCTACGTCAGCCGGTCCCGATTCCACCTCGCCGGAGCGGTGGAAGCCGGCGCGGACCAACGCGCGCTCCTCCTCGGGCGGAGGGACAAGAGGTTCTCGGTAGGTGCGGGGAAAACCCGTTACAGTATATATATATCGAATTTGAAAGAGAATCGTTAATCTCCTTTGGAGAATTATGCATTTTTCTTTATTAATGAATCGAACGGAGAAAAGGGTAAAAGGAAAACGGGATGATCCCCGTGCGAGCACACTTCACCCAGGTTCTCTCAAAAACTGACTCTTCTGTCCGCTTTTAACAAAACCCTTGGCAACTCCAAGGCCTCCACGTTTGCCCTCGATCCTTGGTGCCTCGCTCGGATTCCATCCAGGCGTGAAGCCTGCCGTTTTCCTTTTGTTTTCTTTTAACAAAAAGGAACGAAAAACATTCTTTCAGGATCCCCTTCTCCCCCCTTATCTTTTCGAGTCTACCGCCCCGTCGGCGTGACAATATATATATATATATTGTGACGTGATTTTCCCGACGTAGGGAAAAGTCACGGTCCCAAGGCTGTTACCTGGTTTGCCCTCGCCGCACAACCCAATGATCGTACGCGCTACCGATTCTTTAATTTGTTGTCCTGCCGTTATAGATAGATTTTGGAAGGTGACAGTGTTGTCGAAGTAATGATTTTAGGGAGGAAACGGCACGGCGTTCGATCCTGACGAGGAGAAGAGTGCTCGACGTAACGAGTTACCCGTCAGGAAAGAACGGCCGGCGAGTACGCGCGAGAAATTGATGCAGGTCCGGCTGCAATACCGGCGCCCCGCTGTTAGGTGCATCGTGCATGAGGGGAAGCGGAGGTTTTAGGATTGCGGGCGAGAGCGGGAACCTCTCGTGCTGCCGACGTAAGTGCTCCCCTATGCACTATGACCATGGGGATACGATTTTCGGCGTACTCGCAAGATCTCGTGTACCGTCGATAATTGCGATTTCGTTAAGGTAAGTATTGTGTCGAGCGAGAGGGCAGTAGCTCTCGGTGTTAGATTTCAGATTTCGGCTGATTGAAAGGTGATTGGCTGAAAATCAGTAGTTACCGTGTCGCGCTCGAGACCAGAGGTGTCTCGCGAAGCATCGTAGAGAGAGCGAGGTGTCTCTATCTCGCATACGCGCCGTGCGTATGCTGAGTTCTCTCTCTACGTACGCGCTCTAGCATTGTCTCGCTCTCGCTTACGCGTCGTATGTAAGTCGCGCTCTCTCCCTCTAGGCACTCGCTCTAGAGTCGTTGTTCGTCTCTCGCCGAGGTGAGAGGTGTAAGTTCGCGTACGCGCTATAGGGAGTTCCGTGTCGACCCAGCTCCCTATAGATGAAATGAATTCGCGTTTTCTCGATCGCTCTCGTAAAACAAATTAGTTCTCGCAATATAAAAATTAATCTGTCGATTCCGATGGTTAAAAATTAAGCTCTCGGGATGGGAAATTCGTCACAATATATATATATATATATTGTGACGAGCTCTTCCACAGTAAAAATTTCGCTCAAATACCGCGAAGAGCTACCAGCCCAAAATCTATTATGACGCCCAAATTGTGATTACTATTATTTTCCCTTCCTTTACGTAGTTCTCGCTCGTTAGGCGCCAGGTACTTGTATCTCCCCCTTAGCACCAAGGGTTTCGTTTTTTTTCTACTATTTATTCTCACTCACTACTCGACTAGCTACTGGGAATAGTGGGATTCGACGGGCATAGGATCATCCATACCATTGTAAATAATTAACAAACCCCGTGTGAGCATCGGCACGGTCTACTAAGTTAACAAGTATATTTATTTAACTCTAGATTACACGATTCTCGCCATACAATAATTCGTTCGCGATTCACTCACACATTCACCTACCGGGTTCTACCTCTCAGGCCAACCCCCGGAGACGCCGGAGGGTACAACCCTTGGTTTGCGTGGCGAGGGGACGGGGCAAGACGCTCTCCGCTGCGTCGCGTTACAAAAGAAATGGTGCACCACGTGCGCCTACCTTATCTCGTTGTCGCAGATCGCGCAGCGTTCCTCTCTCTCGCTCGCACGTCCTCGCCGATGTCTCGTCCTCCGATCTCTCGGTCTCTCGCTCGCTCGCTCGCTCTATCCTCTCTCTGTCGCCTTCTCACACACTGCTCACTCTCTCTCCACTCTATTCGTTCTTTCTTCACTCTACTCTGTTCACTCCTCACTCTCTCTATTCACTCCTCCTTTTTCCGATTTCGACTCTCTCCCTAACAATTCTTTTAACTTTTCTAACTATTCGTAATCCAACTTCTAACTTCCTACTCGGCGATCAATTTCTAACTCTTCCAATCGGCGATCAATTTCTAACTAACTGCGCTTAATATCTCATCCTTCTCGCCGGCCGGCTCCGTCGCTCTCTCGGTCACGTGGTCGGGGCAGAGTCTGTCCGACGATCGACGATCGCTCCTTCGGCACAGCCATCTCTCTCGCTCTGCCGTCGGCCGTCGTCTCTCTCCGTCGTTTGCCGACGTCGTCGGTCGTCGTCTCTCTGAAATTTACGAAGATTTCGACGACAGTGCCCGTTCGACCGTACCTGGTTTCCACCACGGGTGCGAGACGGCGCGACGCTGCTGTTTGTACTCGACGTGCCTGCGAGGCCTATAATGCCTCGTCACAATATATATATATATATATATATATATATATATATATATATATATATATATATATATATATATATATATATATATTATATATATATATATATTATGTATATATATATATATTGTCACGCCGACGGGGAGGTAGACTCGAAAAGATAAGGGGGGAGAAGGGGGTCCTGAAACGGGAAAAAGAAATACTAACCAAACGCAATACACAAAAAAAATGGCACAGGATTTATTATAAAAAAACAAGAACAACAAAAAAAATAATTTCAATAAATGCGGTCGGCGGACGATCTCCGAGAATAATATAAATTTGATGCCAAAAATAATTTTCTGGGCGCCAGTTAATTATTCGTAAATTAACAAACAAAAAAAAAGATCTTACAAGAACAATAATTTTCGCTCGCTTAATAACTATGGCGGTACGGGGACGATCTTATGGGAGACAAAAAAAAAGGAAACTCAGGGTATGGATTCTCCGACTCTATTTGGCCTCTTATTAATGACCATCAGTCTTTTATAAAGTTTTCGAATTAAATACAGGTCGGCTAAATTTGAATTTAATATTGGGTAGGCTAATTTTGAAACAACATATAGGACGATAAGGAGAATATTCGGGACGCTCTAATGATTGGGGAATGCTCGATTCTCGTCGCACGCTGACTGAAGGACAGCGACACGATACTCACAACAATAACAAGTGCGCGACTGGCAATGTCGCGCGTAACGGTCGGAGCGGACGACCTAGGGAAAGGGGAAACAGGGGAAAGGGGACGTACCGGCTTCGCCTTATACTACGCGCGCACAACCGTTCCACGCGATTATTTCTCGAAATTATAATTTATGCTAACTCGATGGGATCTTCAGATTTCTCAAAACGCAGTGGGAGTCATAAAAAAAAAGGGGAATTCTCCAAATAATATTGCACTGACAGGGAAAATACAAAATGTGTGCCGGAATGCAATTTTGGAAACGGAAGCGGTGCAAACACTTACTCGTTGAAGTCCTCGCTAACGGCTATTCCTCTCTCTCTCTCTCTCGCTCGGTCTCTCTCTCTCTCGATGAATTCTCCTTTCCACTCTGTACTCTCTCACAATAATCCTTTGCGCACTATCTGCTTTCTCACTCGAATTCTTCCTTCGCACTCTACGCTCTCACTCTCTCTCTCGCACTCTAAATTTCTCTGCTCTATTCGCTGTGGTGGTCTAACTCCAAGTGTCGAGTCTCTCGTTAGGCAGCAGCGGCACGGGTCAGGTGATACGAGCAGGGGGGGGGGGGAGATCGATATTTTCGGGACGGTACTAGGGAGATCTATCGGGAAACGGGTGTAGTTAGGACGATCGATAATATAGGGTCGTTCTCACGGACATCGGGATTACGGGTAATGGTAATGGCGTGTGCTCGCCGCGCGCTGCTGCCATCTCCTCGTAACTCGAATTACTGTGTCGATGGATGACCAGTAACCGAGTTACGGGACGGTACATGTGAGAATTTTGGCGGATTCTTCGTTTGGAGCGGTGAGAGTGCGTGTGTGCCGGTGGATTTCTTCTTTTGGTGGACGTCCTGGAAGTTCCTCTGGTGATAATTTGAACCATCGGGGTGTCCTCAGGATATCCTTGATGCTGACGGTGACGATGACAATGACGCTGACGAAGATGACGATGACAATGACGCTGACGAAGATGATGATTACGATGACGAAGTCGATGATTCCGACGCAAGTGCTTGCACCGGGGTATGCTACGAAGTCTATTCGGGGCGGGGGAGGGATGGGGGTGGTCCTAGGATGACTTCTACTTACATTTTCTCGCAGATTGTGTGCGTGGAACGGTTGCCTTGGAGCCCACCGGCGGGGTGAGGTTGTGCAACATCACAATATATATATATATATAGCATCGATACGTAAAACTTTATAATGTAAGATTTAATATATCTAGTCAGAATATATATTACCAGTTTGGGTTTGGCGCGGAGCGGGGCAAAGGAGCGCCAAAAATCACCAGTCCAAATATATTCATTATCATAAATAAAAAAATGTAATAAATAAATTTAAAAAAAGCGCGCCACTATTCCGACCCCCCCCCCCCCCCCCCCCCCCCCCCCCCTCTCCCCCCGCATCGACAAACGCTCGAGCTCACGGCGAACTCGGCGACCGCGGAGTGGGGGAAAAGGAGTGTGGATAGGAGTGGGGATTGCCATAGTGGCCGCAGTACTACTGATACTTTCCTTCAAGTAATACTTTGCTTCATTCTCAAACTTTCACAAATGAAACTTTGAATTAAGACTGTATATTAAATAAAACGCAAATAAATAGAAAATAAATCGCAAATAATATGTAATAATAGCGTTTAACAATATATGAAAATTACAACGAAAGTAAGATATAACTAACAATAAAGACGAATAAAATAAGAATAGGCTAAAAATAAACTAAAATAAGATAAGAATACAAAAGAAAAATGCGTGTGCTTCTACATTGAAGTCAAACATTACAGGAAAAAGATACAAGAGAGAATCGAGAATCGAGAATAGCTGTTGACGCGGGATTTTCAACTTTCATCCTGACGCTAAGGTTCCCATTTCCCTCAGAAACCACTCTAGTTGTCTTCCCCTGCGAATTCATTATCTAGAAGGCAATTAAATAATCTATCCTTGAACACATCGATCGAAGATGCAGAAGTTATATACGTCGGGAGTGAATGCCATAAGTAGACGGCCGTTAGGTAGAAGGAATTGCAGAAAATGTTAGTCTTGTGATGAGATATATGGAACACCGCGATGCTACCACTCCTCTCCAGACGAGAAGAGCAAGGGGTAGTATTGTCCCCCAACGCAAATAGTTCAGAGAGATAAGGCGGTGCATTATTGTGCAAAAATGTTGTAGATTATAATCCCTATAAAGTACCTCCTCCTGTTTGAGACAGACATCTACCTCAGTCGCCTCTTGTACGGCGTTATGTGCTGATCCCTACGAAGTTCAAAGATGAATCGCATTGCCCCATTAAATAGGCTCTGAAGCTTAATGTCTAACTGATTCGTCAGGTCGTTGTAAACAATACAATAATAATCAAGTATAGGCAGGACGAGAGTTGCCACTAACCTTGTGCGAAGATCGATCGACAGTGAGTTCTTGTGGTATTTTAACCCATGCAGCGTGTAATTTACTTTCCTAGAAATAAGAGAGACATGGCTAGATCAGGAAAGATTTGACTGGAACATCACTCCAAGGTTACGAGCTTCCCGCACAAGCGGTAGCGTTGTTGGACTCACAACAATCGCCGGCAGTTGCTCCAGGTCAATGCTTTGCATATAAGCTGCACTCCCCGTGATCATGATAGAGGTATTGGCAATGTTTACCTTTAGAAAATTTCTCGTAACATACTCAGCAATCTGGATCACGTCAAAGCGTACCGTGTCGAGATGAGCGTTGAGAGCAACAGGGTGACAACACGAATAGATCTGGATATCATCCGCACAAATGATATGATTGGAATACCTAAGGTTCGTTGATATATTATTGATGAAGATAGAAAATAGAAGTGGACCAAGGACCGAACCCTTAGGCACACCCGCGGTCGTTGGTAGCCAAGCAAATGTTTTCTCCCTGTCGATGACAGCTTGAGTTCGCCCCATCAAATAAGAGTGCATCCAACTCAATGCCGTCTCCGTGAACCCAATGCTACGGAGCTTCTTCAGTAGGAGGGGATGAGAGACTGTGTCGAAAGCCTTGCTAAAGTCAAAGAATACTTGCATAGTCACCATCCCCTCGCCTGCTGCCTTCCTTATATCGTGCCAAAGGCGAAGCAGAGCAGTCTGAGTGCTTTGACCTTTTCGATAGCCTGTCTGACGTTGATCGAGAATGTTATTACTCTCCAGATATTCACTGATTTGCTTGTGTGCAATCCTCTCATACAGTTTGGAAAGTTCACTAAAGTTGGAAATCAGCCTCGTATTAGAGGGAGGCAGCGGTAGATTTATTTTGGAAAGCGGCCTCACAAACGCTTGCTTCCAGCTTGCCGGAAAATAAATGGAGCAAGCAAAACAGCAGCATTTTTTAGCACGAACGAAGGAATGCCATCCGGTCCCGATGTAAGTGAGTCTGAGCTTGTGACCATTATTAATTGTATGGCACTGATCTCGGTGACCTGCTCCAACAGGAATCTTTGCTCAATGTCAGGTCCGGTATCACTGGCAACAATTGCAAGCATCTCATCAGTCGAACACAACGGCTGTGAATTAGAGGCAGATACATAATGCGTGTTTAGTTGGTCCGGCGTAAAGAAGTTAAGCGGCGAGGTCAGATATGTCTTTACAAGCCCCAGTGAAATAAGCTTTTTCCACAATCTGCTCGGATCCCTAATTCTACGCAGTCTGTTACAATTAAACTCACTCTTCGCTTGCCTTAAATCGTTCGTCAGATCATTCCTGAATTTCCGGAAGATAGCACAACCCATTGAGCTATTTACCCTTTTTGCTTGCTTGTAAAGCACGCTGCGTCGTTTGATTCGCAATTTTTAGTCCGTCGTGAGTCATGGTGCTATCGGTTTATGCACCAAGAATTGTCTCAGGGGTGCATGAGAATTTAATGATTTCAATATACTATTTTGAAAACTTGCAAGACAGCTGCCCACCTCTAGAGGTCTACCTAACTCACTAGATACTACATCAGCACGGTTAGATAGATGCATTTGTATAGAGTTCCTAAATTCCG
Organism: Netelia fuscicornis; assembly: GCA_946811545.1. Classification (NCBI taxonomy): domain Eukaryota; kingdom Metazoa; phylum Arthropoda; class Insecta; order Hymenoptera; family Ichneumonidae; genus Netelia; species Netelia fuscicornis. Next base: position 24,229,526 of record OX328013.1, read on the forward strand.
TGACATTGAACTGAACGAAAATCTCCCCGCACTATTTTCCGGTCAGAGTTCGGCGGCATTATGAAGTGATAGGTGAGCTCCAGCAGATCATGTCCAGTGATAAATGGAATGTCCGATTTTTTAAAGTCGTTATTTTTATCGGCGCTATCAATAATAATTACGCCTATAAGCGTATCGGAAGTAGTTGTGTGGTGTGTGGCTTCGGTCCCTACTGAGTGAAATGCTAGAGAGGAAAGCATGCCACTAAGATAATGAGATTCAAAAGATTCGATAGAAGGTCACAGTTTAGGTCACCAGCGATGATAATATTTTTATATGCATGCGAGTAAGCACTTAGGGTATCGGCATAGTCGTTAAATAATCGGCCTTTGAGGGGTCGGTATATTGAGGTGAACAATAGCGGGTCGTTGTTGGAATGGCGTAAGTCAAGCAAGATGTACTCCGGTGAATTAGTATAGTGCCGATGAGAAACAGCTAGTGCTTTGGCTCTTAATGATTCGTGGATGTAGCATGCCACCCCTCTACATCTTTTACCTAGTCTATCATTACGTATCAAATAATCGCCCGGAATGCTTATCAAATCATCCGCAATTTCCGGCTTCAACCACATTTCCGATATAAAAATTATGTGAAAAAATGTATCATGAAGAAATGACTTAATATATTCAATATGGCCCAGCAAAGAGTTGGCATTGAACTGGCAGATTTTTAGAAACACGGGATTATCCGCTACCTTCGATGGACCCTGAGAATTCGACATTTCACCCAGTCAATCCATCTTAGAAAAATCAGTCTCATCCGCGATTCTAATAAGACGCATGACATCTTGTTTGCGCGCATAAACTGAGCCCTCTCTCGTCCGAACATATCTCCATCCCCGCTCTCTTGCAATCGTTTTGGTGTCGCGCAGCAACTTGTTCGTTTTGGCATTAAGAAATTCATTTACCATGATACTTCCCCGCTGATCGCCGCCAAAGACCTCCTCAGCCTTAAGTACCCCGTGCCTACGCTTTATTTTTTCGATATGATTACTCAGCTGCAGGGACTTGAACTGTACTATTAGAGACTTCCATCTAGATAGATCGTTAGCATCGGCATTGTCTCGTTCAGTTCGATCATGATCTCGCCATCCCGGTACCTCACGCTGGACAATGCGTACATCGAGTATGTCGGATACTAGATTAGGGATCCTCACTCCTGTCAAAACTTTGATGGTAATGACCAATGGACTGTCCGTAACCGCAATCAGTATACCCGTGATTATGACCTCTGCCGAGGTAGAGGATGAGAGGATTCTCCAACAACAGAATCACGCAGCAACCCCATGTCTCTCACAAGAGATGCATTGTTTGCCTCAAGACGCCATATTCTCTCGCTATGATCGTTTGCAGTTTTAACAATACTTTCTACAGAATCAATTGTTTTCTCAATCCCGCTGTTATGCTCTTTTTGCCTGTTTATGAAGTCTTGGAGAGTTGCCTCATTTTTATTGAGCGCTGCCATTATGGTCTCTAGCGTTGCCCTAGACTGCCCCGTCGCAAGATGGCGCATAACCCCTTTTGGTAGAGAAGTTACTCGAATGACTGGAATGGCTCGTATTACCCGTTGTTTGCGACTCACCCGAAGACATACTACCTCCGATTTGGGCACAGCAAGGGTTAGAGTGACTATATGTAATAAAGCGTTTAAAACATTCCGGGAGGAACAATCTAAAACAAACGTTGCAACCAACTTTATCGCCCGCAATCAGGCGTCGGCATTTGTGGCATTCGCTGGACATGCGCTATATTGAATTTACCGACTAATAATCGCTAATTGTCTTTGAGATACTGGTAGAGAGTACCACAATACACAATATTACAGTTATCACTATGCTCGGGCAGCGTGACCCTGAACTCATTCTCAGTGTTTACTTACACGACCGCGGTGTTCGCACTCTCTGCCGCATGCTCTGAAGTCGCCAAAGAGTCAAGAAGGTGTCAGATTGGTATCCACAGTTGCGTGTGATGATTGGAGGTAAGCGCCTTCGCACTAAGATCCAAGCGACAAGGCAAGAGTCCAAGAAAATTTCCTTATCCAAGAATAGGGTTAGAAAATCTGTCAACGCTTTCATCGAAATTTCACGCAATACAGCCAAAAAGGAGAACAGTTCGATGGAAATTTCCACGAAAGACTTTTTATGCGTGCTTTAGAACTACAAGAGGAACGTCCAAGGGCAGAAGAGGCAGCAGATATCCAATTATAGGCGTAAGCGATATGCAGCAATGTTAACGTACTCACCGAACCGAGAGAAATTTTGATTGATTTGGTGGTGTATATTTATGGCCTAGCAAGCTATGGGCCAAAGAGTAGCCTGGTGAGGTCCCACCAGACAAAATATAGAAATGCACAATAAAGAAACTATAACTAGGGTGAAAATAATATAGCAATAAAAATAATATAACAATAAAAATTACATAATAGCATATGCCGCAAAATAAACAGAATAAAATAATAGCGTGTCGTGAACGAAATAAGATAAATCAAAATCTAAATAAACAGAATCGCAACGCATAACAAGATAAATCAAAATACTTAAAAATAATCAAAGTAAGCATAATCATACCCATAACCATAATGCAAATCATAACGTATAGCGCAACATACTTAAGAAGACAGCATTAAATATGCAAAAAACAAAATCAGACTAGTTTATCGATATCGTCCATGGTGGAGATAGAGATGGCTAGCTGGCCATCCAGCTTACGTACAAAGATGCGGCCCCCTTTGGTCCAGACATATCTATAGCCAGCAGCACGAGCTCGCTGCCTGGTGGAAAGTAGCAGGTTGTATTGCGCCGTGGGTAACAGCTCGTTAATATACATATTGCCATTAAAACTGGCTCTCAAAATGTCCTGCGCCATGAGAGCGCGTTTAGCACGCTTCGTTTTGACTATAGCTTCATAGACGGCAGACGAAGACATCGTAACTATGACGGAAAAGTCCCGAAGTGTTTGTTGCGAAATATCAGTGGACAGAGAGAGATATATGATATGATAATTTCTTATGCCCTAGTAATCTTTGGGGCAAACTATACAATTTCTAGAGATACAGTATTATATTAATGTTAATATTAATGTTACCTCATGCTATTTGTCAGGAGCTCCCAAGGCAGAACTTAGGAATTAAGCTCAATACACAATAATAATAAAATAACCTAAGAACAAAATAAAATAAGAATATTCTAGCGAAAACTATAAGTATAAGCATAAATCTAATAACTAACGGCAAATATATGCCCTCGCAATGAGATACTTAATCTACATAATCTAATTCACCACAAAGAGAAAAAGGCAATCAACAATTCAAAATTCACTCATTCTCTTCTTCTTCATCTACATTTGCTTATGTCTGTAGTTCCGACGCAAGCAGGTGATTGAATAGTCAAACTTTAAATATGACCAAGGCGGGCGCAAAGGTAACCTGTACTGGGATAGAGGGCCAAAAATAGACCGCTGTTAAGTGGAAAGAATTGCGATAGATACTCGTTATATATGATGGTATGTGAAAAGTTTCGTTAGTTCCGCTTGGTCGCATTATTCCGCAGGGGAAATAACTCGCTTAGATAAGTAGGGGCACTCCCGTTCAGGATATTGTAGGTTATGACACCTATAAAATACTTCTGCTCGCGACCGACAACCACCTTAATCGCTGCATGTACGGGGTAATGTGCTCGTCCCGCCGAAGATTGAAAATGAATCGTATGGCGCTGTTTACGAGTCTCTGCAATTTTGAGTTCAACTCAATAATATAGAAGTGGCAATCGCAGAGCAAACACTAGTTTAATCCGAAGTTCCGTGGATAAAGAGTTTCTGTGATACTTCAACCTGTGAAGGGTGAAGTTCATTCTCTTTGAAATAGCTGACACGTGACTGGACCAGGAGAGATTCGTTTGAAACATCACTCCAAAATTACGCGCCTCCCGTACATATGGCACAATGACTTTGTTTATCTCAATGATCGATAACCTATCCAAATCGATGCTTTAAACATTCGCTCCACTGCCAGAAACAATAACCACTGAATTTGCCAGATTTAGTTTTAACCGATTTCGTGCAGCATACTCCGAAATCTGATTTAAATCACTGAGTACCTTTGCCAATTGCAAATTCAGTTTCGACGCGTAACAACTCGAGTAAATCTCAGTATCATCCGTGAAAACAATATGTTTCGAGTGCCTAAGGGTAACTCCTATGTCATTTATAAAAATTAAAAATAATAGGGGGGGAAAGCATCGAGCCTTGAGGTACACCAGAAGTGGTAGGAAGTCAGGCAGATAGGGTCGACTTATCCATGATCGCCTGTGTTCTAGCTGTCAGATACGAATGCAACCAGAACAATGACGTATCTGCAAAGCCAATGTCCCGAAGTTTTTCAAGTAGGAGAGAATGAGAGACCATGTCGTAGGCTTTACTAAAATCGAAGAGAACCAAAATTGTAATACGCCCCTCATCCACCGAATTCCTAATATCATGACTGAGACGAAGCAGCGTAGTCTGGTTGCTATGCGCCGTTCGATAGCCGAATTGGTGCACATTTAAGATGTCGCTTCGCTCGAGGTACTTGCTAATCTGAGTACGAGCAATCCTTTCATACATCCTAGATAATTCACTGAGATTTGCGATTGACCGAGTGTCAGAAGGCGACAATGGAGAATTTATTTTGGACAGTGGCCTGATGAACGCCCGCTTCCAAGACGAAGGGAAGTATGAAATTGCAAAGCACAAATTGAATAATTTGACTAGCAAAGACACAAGTAGTGCAGTGATTTTTATTATGAAGTAACAGATTCGATCAGGTCCAGACGCATGAGAATTCGAAACAGTAGTAGTTATCAACTGCAAAACTTCCCTCTCATGTCAGTTATCGGATCGAATCGAAACCCGTGATTATCATCCGTTTGGTTAAGGAGTACTCGCAATTCGCTATATGAGGACGATGGCATACTACTTGATATCGTTATGTAATGAGCATTCAGTTGATCCGGTGTAAAAAAATTGAGCGGGGAGACCAAGGATGTCTTTACCAGTCCCAGAGAAGCCAAATCTTTCCATAGTCTGCTCGGATTTCTAATTTCCGCCAGTCTACTGAAATTAACACTTTGGCGGCCGCACTGTTTGTTAAAATATCTGTGCTTGGCGCCGGCAGCACTGGTGTCGCCGGCCGTCAGGCAATACATTGCGATGGTCACCACTGTAGTGTCTCCGGCCGTCAGGCAATACTTTGCGAAGGTCACCACTGTGGCGTTGCCGGACGGCATAGTGTTAAATTCGCTCTTTGTTCGTTTGAAATCATATGTCAATTCGGCTCTCAATCTATGGTAGATGGAATATCCTAACAGACTATTCACTCGCTTTGCATTTTTGTATAGTACGTTGGAGCCGTCTGATACGCAATTTTAACTCAGGTGTGAGCCATGACGCCATGGGCTTGCGAATTCGAATATTTCTTAAAGGTGCATGGGAATCGAGCACCGCTAATAGCTCGCTTTTCAATGCTACAAGAACACAGTCTACCTCTCCCGGCAAGACAACTTCACTGCGTGCCAATTCACTGACGCTTATCGAATGCAACCGTACCGTATTTTTAAATTCCTCAACGTTAAAATCCCGAAAGTTACAACGGACAATTGTGCGTTCCTTGTTAGGCGGCACCTTGAACGCATAGAAGAGTTTAAGGAGATCATGCATTTTTCCTTTAATCGTAGCAGTATCTTACAAAAAGGCGTTTAAACGGAGTTTTAATCGTCGATGCCTACTTCTTTGAAGACTTGAGGACAATGTCTGTCTATTAAAGAGCATAGATTCCTCAGATCCCCTACCAAACAGATCCATTCCCCTACTCTGTACACAGAGAGGTGTTGCTTGAATTTAATTGGTGGAACATTTGCTTACTTTGTAAAAACCAGTAAGTCGCCTTGGAAGTGCCATCTCTAAATTCCTCGAAAGCTTAGGTCAGCGTTTTTGCACGTGTGCTGGAATTAATATGACATACTGTTCGAGCGAGGATCTGGTGAGGGAAACGGTGACGGGAGATTTCAATGAGAAGATCACTTGTCACAAATTCGTTTATTCTCGAAGTCAAATTATATTACAATTATGGTTAAAGTTTTCAGAGCCGGCCTTCTTCGAGCGCGCCACACGGGTGTGGTTAACTGCGTACCGAAGTAATTCGCTTGTCCAATTACCGAGCTGACTTTCGCCTTTCCTTCTTATCACGAAAACTATCGATGTTAAAGCCGCGTACAGATATGTTCACTTCTTTTAACATTCGTTTACCGGGTCGAGCCAACTTTTATGGTGAGACAATGGTTATAGAAATAATAGCAGATCGCACAGCAGTTTACGCATAGGAAGATGATCGAATACTAATTTTAATAACCGCCAGTAGCCGGCAGCGGCAAGTGGCACCTATCCTCCATGGAGGGGGGAGCGTCGCACAGTGGGGCAGAATCCCAAAAACTTGGCCAAAAATCGAAAAATCGACTTTCATATATTCGACCTAAAATAATTGTAACAGGTTTAGGGACAATTCGAGCAGCTGCCTGTGACAGGAAAATTTCGTATACCTGCCCCTTCTCCCTGATTAGTCAGTCCGAAGTTGGCCTTCGTCCCGAGCGCACACAACGGAGCGTAGAGCCGAAAAGTGTCGAGAAGTTTGAATAAACATAAAACGTGATTGAGTTAACGAAATTTAATTTCTAAAAATGGAAAATTCTGCTGGAGGTATGTAGAATTGTATTGTATGAATATGAAGTGTTAATTTTGCATGCACATAACTAATAAACAGTATAAACAAACAATGAAAATAATTTAATTTTTTATATTAACACGATGTTTGAATATGGATTTAAAAAAATTAAGGCCGGTTAAGGCTTCGATTCTTATTGAGTTTTGTACATTATACTATTGCTCACAACATATAAAAAAATTAGCTGCCACCGAAGTGTTGGGATAGTTTTTTATTTCCACATTATCACTTCGCGCGATTATACACTCATTCAAAACTACTGCAAATGAAATTGTAATTCAATTTTTCTGCCTATTTACATGAAATATGTACTTCAAATGTAACATTAACCCGAAAAAATTATTTTTATTCTTACTTACGAAAAGCAGTTTACTAATATTTCGTATATGAAATACAAATAATATATTTTAAATGTAACAAGTGAGAATTTTGAAATTAAATCGCGATAGACGTGAAATATTCGTTATATTCTGGGATCTGTTTATATACATTTGGAATTTTACGAACAAGACATCGTACTGCTTCTCCCTCGAAAGCGGACCCCTCCGCCCCCCCCCCCTCATCCCCAGGCCCGGGTCTTGCAAGGCCGTTATATACCTGCGTTCGTTGACTCGCACACTGCTTGTAGAAGCACGTTGTCTATTTTCATGTTTTGAAATGTATTCTATCCCATCTTCGAAATAATTAATTATGTTAGTCATAACTGTTATTTGCAATATGTTTTTTGTTTTTATTACTCATATATGCATACTACAATTTTTTTTAAATATTGTGGTCAAATGGAAATTAATATATTATTACAATAATAAAATATTTACACAATTTCAAACGATAAAATATACATTTCAATTTATATGTTGGTTTCGATTGAATTAAGTATACATTGTATATTAATTTATTTATATATTAATAAATAATAGATTAATAAATCTATTCTTCAGAACAATAGATTCTACTCTTTCAAAAAAAATTGCCATCATTTTAATACTGATACATTAAATGTATTAATAATGAAGTAAAAATAAATAAAATGAAATATTATATACAAAACAAATTGTTAATTTTTTTAATACAATTATTTTTTATGAATATTATATTACATTTGAATTGTTTTATTTTACAGGATCTTCCACAAATGACCTGATTTTGTCACGAAAAGATGTTTTTTTTATCATAAAAAAACACATTAAAGAAAATCAGCATGCCATATTTGAGATCTTGGAGAAAACTATAGCTGAAAAACACGAATAATCTGTGTATATGTCAGAAGATTTCAAAGTTACGTTAGCTGCATTATTTTCAACCATCAGATCAAAATGGACAACAGCATCAAGGACATTAGACAGATTTTTAAAACAAAATGAAGAATGGCTGAAAGGAGATATACGCTTTCCAACTTCGATCAAGCAATCTACCGAAATCGCAGCACAAGAGGTGTCAGAAGATATTTCCAAGCGCGGTCGTCCTTCAAAAAGTTTCGATTCAAATAGTGACAGATCTAAGCGTCGAAAAACTGAAGGAATTCGAAAATCTTTTACACCGGAAGAATTAGCTTATGCAACGCAAATGAGTCTGAGATCCACCGACAAAGTAGAAGCGGCAAAAATACTCAAAATGTGTCTTTAGCAAGCCCAACAAAAGCTACTCAGTATGCTACTTCATTTCAGTCGAAAAAGGAAGAAACTTTTACTCCCGACGAAGCTCTTTCGCTACTGCTCGAGACCAAGGCTTCAAAACAATCTTATCAATTGACAAGAAACTCGGCAAAAAAAAATTGTAAATTGTATCCATCATACAAAAAAATAGAAAAGGCCAAACAATCGTGCTATCCGCCAGACTACTATGTAGGTATAACTGAAACTAGCGCAGAAGTAAGTGTTCAAGCTATACTAGATAAAACGGTTTCAAGAATTCTCGAACTTCAAGACGAAGTCATTTCTACTTTAAGTCCCGAGAATTAAAAAAATTTAGAATTTTTTTGCAAATGGGGGTGTGATGGAAGTTCCGGGCAAAGCGTATATAAGCAAAAGTTTTCAGAAGACGGAAAAACAGATGAAAGTGTTTTTTTCACCTCATTTGTACCAATCAAGCTCGTAAGCAAGATAGAAAACACTGAAACTATTGTATGGCAAAATCCAAGGCCATCTTCACCAAGATTTTGCAGGCCAATAAAATTGCAATTTTCACACGAAACGGTTGAAACGACAGTAGATGAAGTAAATGATATAGAACAACAAATAGAAAAACTAGTGCCTTTTAAACCAATAATTGCACAGAGACATTTAATTGTAACGCATATCATGACATTTATTATGATTGATGGTAAAGTGTGCAATGCTGTCACTGGCACAAAGTCAGCACAACGCTGTTTTTTATGTAATGCCACTTCTAAACAGTTTAGTAATATTGACGAAATGCTAAACAATGAAGTTAATACAAACAATTTGCGATTTGGCGTCTCAACATTGCACGCATGGATGCGATTTTTTGAATGCTGCTTACACTTAGGATATAAACTTGATGTACAAAAGTGGCAAGTGCGTACCGCAAAAAAAGATTCGGACGCGAAGACAAAAGAAGAAGTAGAGTCGAACAAAATGAAAATTCAGAACAAGAAGCTGGATATACAAAAAGAATTCCGAACTCAACTAGGACTCGTCGTGGATCGCCCAAAGCCCGGTTATGGAAGTACTAATGACGGAAATACAGCTCGACGTTTCTTTAAAAATAAAGCTATATCTGCCAAAATAACAGGCGTGGACGAATTGTTAATTCATCGATTTCACGTCATTTTACAAGCCATGTCAAGCGGATATAATGTTAAGGCATCTTCTCACTTTGGAAATTTAAAAAAATCGATTTTTTTTTTTTTTAATTTTGAAAGTACATATCTTCAAAAATGTCATCTCGAAATTTCATAAAGATCGGACGAGTCTAACTACATTTTTTGGCGACCGTTAGGTGACTACCTGAGAGTACCCACAGCATACGTATTGTTCAGACTCATGGTGCAAGTACAAGAAAGCAGTGAAAAACAATCAGATAGAAACTTTTAAACATCCTCCTGCTCTAGCTGATGATGTTCAAGAGGTTTTGAAACCGATCTATGAAGAACTGACGAAGGACGAGTTACTGGAACGATGCCTCGGAGGAAATACCCAAAATAACAACGAGTGTTTCAACAGCTGTGTCTGGGCAATGGCGCCGAAACACGTTTTTACGGGAAGAAAAACCGTGGAAATTGCTTGCCAAACAGCGGCATGCATTTATAACGAAGGGCTACAACCTGTTTTAAAAATTTTGGAGGTGATGGGTGTCAAACTAGGCCCTATCGCCGTTCAATACGCCGAGAAACGCGACAGTGATCGCGTACGCGTAGGGAACCGCCGCAGCTCTAACGCTTCAAAAGAGACTAGGTCGAGACGAAGGGAAGCTATTTTGGACGAACACACCTTCTACGAAGAATCGGAAGGTCCATTGTATGGAGCAGGCATCGCTGATTAACCCGAGGTAAGGTTTTTTCATGATTTTTCTGCAACCAAAACTTTAAACGCAGTTATCTCAAAACAAGGTTTTTCGGTGCTTTGTTGATGAAATTTCGGAAACTATCCGGCCGATTGTCATGAAATTTGAATGACATATGCTTCATAGTTATGGCTATAGCGCATATCATCAGATTTTTGAAATTTTGATTTTAAGAATTTTTTTTTTACAAAAAACTGCAAAAAAATCGTGGTTTTTTTTACTTTTTCGAAAAACGTGCGCCATTTTGTTATTTTCGCGAATATCAAAAATCTGATGATATGCGCTATAGCCACTGACATACTGAATCTAAAACAGTTTTATTTTTTTGTTTCAGACGACCCGTCTCGGAGATACCATCAACAAGCCACGACCATAACATTTTTACACGGGTTTTTCGATGCTACTGATGTATTATAATAATTGTTTAAAAAAATTAAAAAAAATTTTTTTCATGTACTTGAAAGATGTGTTTATTACATAGGATCCGTTTTATCCCATAATTTTAAGCAAAAATCCTCGAAAAAAAATCGCAAAAACAGCCTATTTTTGAGGCGCATAAAGTGAGAAGATGCCTTAATATTGAACAATTTGATGCATATTGCTTGGAAACTGCAAGATTGTATGTCAAGTTATATTCGTGGTACCATATGCCAACATCCGTTCATAAAGTATTGATTCATGGAGCAACTCTTATTAATAATGCAATATTGCCTATTGGACAACTTTCCGAAGATGCTCAAGAATCTCGCAATAAAGACATTAAAAGATTCCGTCAGGATTTTGCTAGAAAGTGCTCAAGAACAGCAAATATGAGAGATGTATTCAACCGACTCATTATTACATCTGATCCGATACTTTCTAGCATTAGAAAACTTCCACAAAAACCATGGAAAAAGTTAGAGTCGGAAGTATTGCAGTTGCTACAATCACCAGAAATACAAGTACACGAACATAATTTTTAGACGATATTTCGAATACATCTTCGACCACGGCATCCGAATCAGAATCCGAATCAAATGTAAACGATGACGAAGAACAATATTGCTGTTATTGAATAAATAAAACAGACTACGTTCATTATTAATTAAAAACATTGATTTTCTTATACCTTACCATCTCCATAATCCTATCCTTTATTATAATGAAACGAGTAAAACATGAAATTCTTAGATTTGGGTCCGCCATTTTGAATTTTGAAATTAGGACATCGGATTCGTAATCAGCACCTTGAAAACCCCCCGAGTAAGGATTTTTGAGTGTTTAAATTGACTTCTACTATTTATGGCCAGGTTTTTGGGATTCTGCCCCACTGTGCGTCGTCCGAGCCACGAGCGATGTTGCCGCCTCCATGTATAACGTCGTGGAAGTTTCTAGACTCTAATTCTCGGCTTCGCCGAAACATCCTCCACCGCCGTCAGCCAGAATGGCTGGCACCACTTCTGACCGTAATGCAGCTCGTGAGCGATCGAGTTCCTCTTTCAGTGACGCCGGGTAGGAGCACGAGCTTTGCGATGGGCCGGTCGAAGGTCGAGCTGGCTGTCCGTACCTGACCACCCTCGTGAGCCCATCCTTCCCGGGTCGCAGGCTGGTAACGCGAGCAAGCGGCCACTTCGTAGGTGGGAGACGGTCATCGCTGAGGAGAATCACGGAGCCGACCTTCACCTCGTGAGACGCATGGTGCCACTTCGAGATGGCCTGGAGACGCTGCAGATAGCTAGTGGACCAAGTCCTCCAGAATCGATAAGCCTTCTGTTGAATGAGACCCCAGCGAGCCATCCGAGGGATTGATTGCTCGTCGAGGGCCGGTTCAGGGACGGCCGTGAGCGGGCCTCCAACCAGGAAGTGCCCCGGTGTGAGCGCCGAGAAGTCATCAGGGTCGACGGAGAGGGCCTGGAGCGGGCGGGAGTTCAGGACGGCCTCTATCTGGGCGAGCAGCGTCGACATCTCCTCAAACGTGAGCAAGTCCGCTCCGATGGTGCGAGTGAGGTGGTGTTTGACAGATTTGACCGCCGCCCCCCAACTTGCCGCCAAAGTGTGGCGCTCCCAGGGGGGTTGAACGACCAGCGCGTGCCATCATGCAGCATGAGCTGAGCGAGTCGGTGGGATTCCCGAGAGACGGACGAGAAGAGCGACCGCAGAGCGCTGACAGCACCTTGGAAGGTCGTACCGAAGTCAGAATACAGGTTGCGGCAGAGCCCGCGACGGGCTACGAAGCGGCGGTAGGCAGCGAGGAACCCATCGGGGGAGTAGTCCGACACCGCCTCCAGGTGAACGGCGAACGTGGTCATGCAGACGAACACTGCGAGCCATCCCTTGTAGGCTTTATGCCCCATTTCCTTCCAGGCTCGGAGTAGCAGCAGTCCGGCGTAGTCCACTCCTGTATGAAGGAAGGCGCGGACTGATGAGAGCCGGGACTTGGGAAGCTGCCCATGAGTTGTTGCGCGCGTATCCCCCGGTGCCGAGCGCAGACCGTACACCTGAGCACGAACGAGCGAATTGGCGCACGTCCGCCGAGGATCCAATATCGCTGTCGGAGGTCGGCAAGCGTCAGCTGATTCCCGCCGTGGAGCGTCCTCAGATGGGCCTCGCGGATCACCAACTCCGAGAAGGTCGAGCCTTTTGGGAGAATCGTGGGATGCTTGTTTTCGTATCCAAGCGATGAGAGCGCGAGCCGTCCACCGACACGCAAAACCCCATGCCGATCAACGAATGGGGTGAGGCGTCTTAAATGATCCGTGGAGCGCAGAGCCACTCCGCTGGGCAGCGTGGCGATCACTTCCGGGAAGTGCGCTGCCTGGGTAGCCTTCACCCAGAAAATCCGGGCGAGCTCGACGTCCCCGGGACTCAAGGGAAAGGCTAGCGATGACCCCGGGGTCCGCCGGAAAAGAGCGACAGCCCGTTGACAAGTCGCCGTCACTCGAGGCAGCGTGACGAGCGACGAGTATCGGCTAAGCAGCTCCCAGCACCTTGGTGTGAAATCCTGCGTCACGAGCACAACCTCGGGCTTTTCCTCGAGTTGGATTCGGGGATCGGGGTGTTATCCAGAACCGGCCATGAATCCTCCGGTTGCGTCAACCACGATGGGCCATGCCACCACGGATCGTGAGCGACCAACTGAGACATCGACACGCCACGGGACGCGCAATCCGCTGGGTTCTCCTTACCCGAAACGAGCCGACAAGTTGCTGGGACATCCTGGATGAGCTGTACACGATTTCGGACGTATTCCTTCCACCGGGACGGGGAGGAGCTGATCCAGGCGAGGGCAACTGCAGAGTCTGTCCACAACGATGTCGGGGAGTCCGCCAAATCGAGCTGCGTATTGACGTATTGTACGAGCCGAGCGAGCAAAACTGCGGCCGAGAGTTCTAGGCGTAGAATGGTCAACCGCTTGAGCGGCGCCACGCGCGTTTTAGCGCAGACGATACCAATGTACGGTTCCTCCCCCTCAACGCTGACCTTCAGATACACGACCGCTGCCATTGCTGCTTGGGACGCGTCGGAGAACCCATGGAGCTCGATTGTGGAGCTCGCGCAGAGGTGTAGCCACCTAGGGACCCTGACTTTGACCAGGTTGAGCAAGTCCTGTCGGAAGTGAGTCCAACGCTGAGCCGTACTCGGGAGGACCGCATCGTCCCAATCGAGCTTATCGAGCCAGAGTTCCTGCAGCACGAGCTTCCCACGGATCACCACGGGAGAGATGAATCCTAGCGGGTCATATAGTCGAGCCAGCTCGGATAAAATCGCTCTTTTCGATACCGTTGAGCCACCAGTGGACTGTATGCTGAAGCAAAAGCTGTCTGACTGGGGATCCCAGCGCAGACCCAGGATTTTGAGAGTCGAAGCATCCAGTGGACGAGGTTCGCCTCCTGCCATGGGGACTCCGAGCTGACCGAGTAGCTGACTGTGGTTGGTCTGCCATGTTGCTAGTGGGAAGCCGCCCGCCGAGCACAATCCGCAAAGCTGGCAGCCGATTTCCACGAGCTGGTCGAGCGTGTCCGCCCCTCCACAAATATCATCGACATACCGGCCGTGGGTCATGGGGGCCACGGCTAGTGGGTACCGAGCGCCGTCGTCTTCGACGAGTTGCAGTAAGGTGCGCACGGCTAGAAACGGAGCTGTACGCGTGCCGGATGTGACCGTGGTGAGCTGAAACGGGAGATGGTCGCCCCGAGCATTGACCCAGAGTATCTGCTGCAGCGGCCAATCGTCTTCATGCACCTGGATTTGCCGGAACATTTTCTCGATGTCCGTCATGAAGACGAACCGATGACGGCGTACCCAAAGGAGCACGTCCGAGATGTCCCGCTGGAGCTTCGCCCCCACATGGAGCAGATCTTTGAGCGCAACACCGGAGCCCAACACCGGTTCGCAGAGCCGTTGAATACAACCCTCAACTTGGTCGAGCCAGCCTCCCGCAGAATACCGTGGTGCGGCAGGAAGTACTCAGCCACCGAGCCAACCCCCCCCCCCCCCCCCCCCCCCCCCCGGGAGGCATCCGAGACCCTCAACCCTCCTGAGGACGAATCCTCATGTGCTAAGGTCATCTCATTCTCCCTCCCGAAGAGCACAGGGGCGCTCGGTTGAGCTGAACCATTAGGCGTGGTCGTAACTCTCTTCATGTGTCCAAGCTCTTCGTATTCGGTGAGAAAGTCGTCGTAGAGCTGCTTCATCAGTGGATCTCGGTCCAGTCGACCGGTGAGCCGTCGGAGACATGCAACAGCCGTTTGGTGCGAGCTTCCAAGCGATGCGGAAGGAGCTGCGAACGGAAGGCGCACCACATACCTCCCAGAGCAGTCTCGAGTGTGCATAGTACGGAAGTGCTCCTCACACTCACACTCCGCAGCCGTGAACTGAGCCTCGAGCGTGCTGGGGACCTCCTCCTGACTCCACAACCGGCTGAGCAGGTCGTGAAGCTGGTCTGTAGACACTCGGAGGTGAAGAGCGTTAGCGCGTCCCGTCGGAGCCGGACCCACCGGTCCAAAAATGAGCTATCCGAACGATGAGCGCTGGGCGATGGAAGCATTACACCCAGCTAATACGACTCCTGACTCCCAGATCTGACCGACTGCGTCGGCGCCGACGAGAATATCTATTGGAGCTGGACGCAGGAAGGCGGGGTCTGCCAACTGCAGTCCGGCCAGGTGCGGCTAATCCGGTTCTTCCGCGAAGAATGACGGTAGAGCGGTCAAGAGCCAATCTAGTACGTGTGCGGTGATAGTGATGATGGCCGGAGAACAACGAGAGCGAGAGCTGTACTGCTGCTCTCGTCTTGGGAAGCCGGTGCTTCTTGACTAGCGACGCCGATACGAGGAAGACTTCTGAGCCAGGATCAATGACGAGCCGAACTGGATGGCTGAGTCCGGAATCCATGAGGAGCTGGACTGCGCACGTCGCGAGCAGGACGCCTATAGGAGCTGGACGCCTAGTAACTGAAGCCTCCTCGCTTCATAGCGGAGTGGCGCTGTCTTCCTCCGATTGAGCTGGGCTGGACGCCCTAGCTGAGGTGGACGCCGAAGCTTCACTTCCCGGAGCTGGGCTTGGTGCGGCGGGAACGGGTGATGCCGATGGCTCAGGAGGAGCCGGTGGGGCCGATGTGACAGGAGCGCCCCTTATTCCGGCATGAATAAGGGTATGATGCCGCTGCTGGCAAATGGTGCACGTGCGGGTCGTCTGGTAGTTTCGAATGCCATGCTTTCCCAGACAATTGTAAAACAGGTAGAGCCGGCCCACGATCTCCATCCGAGCTGCCGCCGACCGCGACCCCAAGGGAGGGCACGATGCAATAAAGTGATTCCCTTTACAGTACGAGCAGGGATACCGAATCTCCGCCAGCCACACGCGCTCACGCGGGGGCGGGACCGCTGGGGCAGCCACCAAGTTGACCCGAGCGGACGATCGCACATGCGATTTATCTTTCCTCCCGCCTGAGCTTTGCTCGATGCTCTCGAGCGCACACGCCCGCCCCTTCAGGAACTGGAGCAGAGCGTCGAGCGTCGGAAACTCGGTCGTCTCGCTGAGCTTGTTCTCCCAGGACTCGCGAACCCGAGGGGCCAGCCGACGAACCAGCAATTGAACTATGACGGGATGCCAGGACGATGACTCCACACCAAGAGCGTCAAGGGCGCTCATCGCCTCCACTGTGTTCGACACCAGCCGATGGAGTTCGGCGGCCGTGGGTGCCCCCATGGGGTCCTAGCTGATGAGCCGATCGAGCTGGGCGGCGATCAAGAGCCGTGGGTTCTCGAATCGAGCGTGGAGTATGCCCCAAGCAGTCGAGAACGAGTCACTGAGATCGGGAGACTGGCCACGAGCTCAGCTGCTGGCTGTCGGAGACTAGTACGGAGGTAGTGCATCCGTTCCACGTTTGAAAGGTCTGCGTTGTCGATCACGAGAGATGAGAAGAAATCTCGAAATGAGCGCCACCCAGCATAATCTCCTCCGAAGGTCGGCAGGGCAATCTCGGGTAAGGCCCTCCGAGTAGGTCGAGCAGCAGCCGCGGCCGTTGCCGATAGTCGCCGTGTGCTGGACAGTACATCGCCACCAGCCTCCTCGATCATGGGGAGGATCAATTCCCGAGCTGTCGCGTAGTCGTGCAGCGCATGGTCGAAAGTCTTCGATTGCATATACGGGAGCTCTATGAAGTTTTCGACCTTCCCGCTCATCCCCATCAGTTTATCGTGAGCACTCTCAAACTTCTCCCAATGCGTCTCGATCAGCTGCAGACGCGACTCGAGAGCGGCACGTCCCTGCGGAACCGCCCACGAGACTCTTGCACGCTGATCAACGCTGCAGCTTGAGTCGCCATCGTTGCTCTTCTGAGCTTGCCACACCAATATGACCGGAATAACACTCACCCTCGTAACCTGCTAACGTAATGTTTTGACACTGCGTACGGCCGCGCAGTCTAGCTCGAGCTGTCAGTTTTACGGAGTTTGCAATCTCTCACCACGCGACTGAGAGAGACACCCGTGTTCCAAAATGGCGCGCACTGACGGGCCCCGCGCGCGTCGCGAGACTCGTTACTCGACAGACGTCGCGCGCGACCACCCCACCACCACTCACTAGCCGAAGAAGAGAGGGGGTGCCGTCCAAGGTGGCGCTTACTGACCGGCACGAGTAGCGTCGACGGCTCTGACCGACGTCCGAGAGCGCGCTCACGCTGAGAGCGAGGGGCTACCCCCACTCCCCACTCACGAACCACCGCACAAAAGAGAGAGCGCGAGAACTGCGAGAGCGAGAGAGACAACACTTGACGCTTCTCGCAACGCTGACGAACAAAGAGCCGACCGAGCAAGTCTCGAGATGTCGAGCGAACGGCGCTTCCGAAACTGTTTCGTGAGGCACGTCCTCTTTAATGAAAAAGAGGCCGCGTATTTTTATCAAGTAAATGTTTACAGATTTAACGATGATCTCAAAGGTTATAAATACTGTCTAAAAGGTTGGATATCAAATAAATCAAACACTGGCTTTTGAGCCATACATTTTCGTTTAATTATGGCTCAGAGAGGAAAATCTCCGAAGTGTGGACTTCGGAGAAAAAACCCCTCGCAAGATTGATTTACAATAAGTACAATTTTATTTATCAAATGTATTTTTTGTTATAAAACTTGTGAAATGAAATCCACGATTGAAACGGGTAAATTAAATTAACTTCATACACGTAATATTGTTCTGCAATATTGAGATTGTGTAACAGTCGCTGACGACTTCAGAAGCATTGCGCTTGTGGTGAGTAAATAGTCCTGTGACTTATTATCAAGCATTGCGCTTGTTTGTAAGTATGATCGACCGTGTTGTCGTACCTGGCGGAATGTATCGCCTTAATTTCAATGTACTTACGGTTAATCTTCGGTTCATCAGCGTGCAGTCAATTGGTATCCTGTTCAGCACGACAGACTTCCTCAGACTGTCTCTTTCTTTTTCTTGTAATGACTCTAACTACTCTATCCTTTTTTTCGTATCTACGGCAACGCATGAAGATCAACGCCTATCTCTTATTTTTTTTCACTACCGCTCGTTTTAAAACATTAAACGAAGCCGATCGGCCCCGCGACGCAGATGTTTATACACACTTGCGTGCAATCGTTGGTAACTGGTACCAACCTTTCATGCCTGGGCAATTTGATCTATTTGTTCGACCGAACAGAAACCGTTACCCTGATCCGGCTCGAAGGACCAAAAAATGTTCGAGCGAGGATCTGGTGAGGGAAACGGTGACGGGAGATTTCAATGAGAAGATCACTTGTCACAAATTCGTTTATTCTCGTCGTCAAATTATATTACAATTATGGATAAAGTTTTCAGAGCCGGCCTTCTTCGAGCGCGCCACACGAGTGTGGTTAACTGCGTACCGAAGTAATTCGCTTGTTCAATAACCGAGCTGACTTTCGCCTTTCCTTATTATCACGAAAACTACCGATGTTAAAGCCGCGTACAGATATGTTCACTTCTTTTAACAATCGTTTACCGGGTCGAGCCAACTTTTATGGTGAGACAATGGTTATAGAAATAATAGCAGATCGCAGAGCAGTTTACGCATAGGAAGATGATCGAATACTAATTTTAATAACCGCCAGTAGCCGGCAGCGGCAAGCGGCACCGATCCTCCATGGAGGGGGGAGCGTCGTCCGAGCCACGAGCGACGTTGCCGCCTCCATGTATAACGTCGTGGAAGTTTCTAGACTCTAGTTCTCGGCTTCGCCGAAACACATACCGATAGAGAGAAATAGGAGAGGAGCATGATAGGATGGTACGTGCCTATATCACATTATTTGTGGCGATGTTAAATCCTTTCGATGAAGGGACCGACAAAAAATACGCGGTTTGGAAAAAATATACGTTATTTTTAGTTTACAGTTATAGTACAATTAGCAGCTGCGAGAACAGCTTTGTACATATCCCAAATTTTTCATACTAAACGTATTCAAATCATTTTAATGATATCTCCCGCCCCCAACAACTCCCTCGTTTAACACATTATTCATGGGTTTGGGTTTGTTACACTTATTTATATACTCGTTGTAATAGTCATATACTATTTTATCGGTCTGTAGCCGGTAAACATATCAATACCAAGGCCTATAGACATGAAATGAATAAACATAACGCAATAATGTCCACAAGTCTGTGATAGAGGACACTGAAGCTGTATAGCCTTGTAAGTAGTAGGGTGCGCATTATGGCCACCCCCACTCCTACCCCACTCCTTTCCCCCACTCCGCGGCCGCCGAGTGTCCGTGGCTCGGTCGGTCGTTGGCGCGGGGGAGGAGAGGGGGGATAGAGCGTGTCGCCATAGTACGCTTTTTTTACCCCCACTCCACGGCCGCCGAGTGTCCGTGGCTCGGCGGGCCGTGGGCGCGGGGAAGGGAGGGGGATGGAGCGTGTCGGTATGGTGGAGCATTATTCATAGTGCGTTTTTTATTTTTTTTTTATTTATTTTTTATTGGCGTTTTATTAGAGCGGGAGGGAATGTGTCGGTATGGTGGAGCGCTGTTTTTTAGTTTCGTCTTTTTTAAAGGATTAAAAAAATTTGATGCAGACGCCGAGACTCGAACTGCCGACCCTCGGATTACCAGTCTGAATGGTTATCTCTACACTAAGACTCGTTATAATATTAAGAGCCAGTGTCACATACGACGAGCGCTTCGAAAACGGGATCCGTAATTTGTCCGGCACTGACCAAGCAACCAGATTAAAATTTAGAGGGCATATAGAGAATTATGGCACAAAGTGACTGACTCTCTTATTTTTCCAAAATTTTGAAAAAATGTTTGCAGATTTAGTTATCACTGGAGAAATTTGATAATTTTGTATGGTTGGACCAATTCTATCGAAATTTCATGATAGTCAGCCATTGCAGCATTAAAAACACACACATTTTGAGCTTTGTTTCATGTAATTTGATGCAAAATTGGCTGTCAAACTACGAATTTGCGTTACTGAAAGAAAACATCGAAATTTTTATTGACACAACGAGAAAATAGTGTGACGGAAATCCGCACGGAGCGCTGACGAAATGTTCTTGCGAGATGGGTGTGGTAACTGGTAGAGGACGAGACACACGCCTGAAAAGTCACGGCCCATAGGTCACATAGGCACATCTCTATGCCCAAATATAGAAATCCCTTAGAGAGCGTTGTCCGGCCCTCTCCGAAGTCGACGACTACACGTGCCGCTCGAACTACCGACGTCGGCCCACTTTCCACAAAAATGTTAATTCTCATAGTTCAGTCATTTGTTCATCAAATGATACGAAATAAAGCCCAGAATGTGTGTGTTTCCAGTGAGCATGAAATGTTGCCTTCAACATAATAAGAGTTATCATACGACTATGACAGCTTCATCATTTTTCTTCAATATGTTGTCACGCCGTTGGGAGGGGAAGTATGGGCAGTTCTGAATTAAAAGAAGAGAAATAACAACAGAATGTCAATAAACTTTTATTATTTCAAAGATATGACGGCGGATTATCTCTGGGGCAATTAACATTTATTAACCGAAAAAAAATTACTTATGGGCGCCAGTTAATTTTAATAACAAAAATTAACAAAAACAACAAAAAATATATATATAATAAATGAAGGATGCTTTGAAAGGCGAGGATGGCTAGCGTGTAGGGAACGGGGGGGGGGGGGTCGAGCGGGAAGAACTCTCAGGGTACAGGTTCACCGACGCGATGGCCTCTTAATAATTACCACTGGCTGATTTTAAATTTAATATCACAAGTTTATTGTACACGTTTATCTTAAGCACTACGTTACCGCTAACACGGTCAGTCGCAGGGAAGGGACGGGCGGGGAGAAAGGCGTTGCTGTCCGTGAGGACTTCGGATGATTGACGGACGGGGGGGGGGGGGGGGGTTCGATCGAAGGTTCTCGACTGTGATCGAGGTAGTAGGTAGAGGAGGGGAGGGAGGTCAGGCGGGTAGGGATGACCGTTACGCGCAATGGTACTAACTTTATAAATTTTTACCGCCGTCCCACACGGCACGCAAGAAGAAAGAAAACTCAAGTACTGATTTCGCACACTCGGAAAGATAATGAAACTCAAACGAAAAATGATACTACAAGAATACTGCAACACGCGCAGTTCTCTCAAAAATGAGCCGGCCAGAATTCGGCGGGGGGGGGGGGGGGGGTAACCGTACAAACACTCACCGTTGCCGATTTCCTTTCTCCTCGTTCTGTCCTTTCCGTTCTCTCGCGTATCCTGTGCTTGCCTGGTCGTCGTTGTACTCCTTTTATCTCAATATCCCTTTTCTCCGTATAATCGTAGTCCCTATTCGTTCCCAATTGTCGTCGTACTTTTGATCTATTTCTCCTCTCTCTCACTACACTCGCTCCACTACTCTCACTCTATCTCACTCTCTTATCTCGCTCTTAACTCGCTTTATACTTTCTCTATACTTCCTCTATCCTCTCTATACGCCGGCTCGTCACAAAGTGACGGCGGCATGGCCGGCCGGAAGCTCGCGAAATTTTCGCGCTCGGTGATTGGCTACCGGCCAGCATCGATCATCGAGGCAGCAGCGACACGGATCGATGGGAAAAGGGTCAACCGTGTGATTGATTCGGGACTGTCGCGAGCGGGATCTATTGGGGACAGGCAGGTAATTAGGTCGGTCGGTAAGTATGAGAATTATTGCGGACGGGATTTTATAATTGTGGGTAATAAGGAGGGTAGGGTAATCGCTGTGCGCTGCTGCCATCTTCGTCACTCTGTCGCCGCGCGGCCGATGGATGGCCGGGGTGCGGGGACGGGACGGGTGCTGTGATTTTGACAGTTGTTGAGTTTTCGAGTGTAGTGCGAATGGTGAGGTGCGGTTTTGTTGATTTAATATTGTTTGTTGGGGTGGTGAACGGCGACGGAGGTGTCTGGCAGGATGGCGATGGTCGTCGGGTCGGTCCAGGTAAGTGATTTTCTATTTGCTTCTTGTTGATTTCGTATTGTTTAACTTCTTCCTTTTCTTTACAGGTTATGCCGGTCAGACTGGATATAATCCAGTCGGAATATACATAATTTCGACCAAGTTCTATTCTAAGAGCCCAGCGCTTAGCCAATTTTTTCCTAGGTAGTATGGACCCCCACGAATATGCCCTCAATTTGTCCCCGACAGAACCCGTGTTTTGCAGCCAGGAAAGTTGTTTAAACAAATAAAAATCGGTTTTTTCGAGTTTTCTTGGTTGGAATCGGCTTTTTTAAAAAAAATTTTAAATCAAAGTTGTGCGTTACCATGCCCTCTACAAAATCAGTTATATGGAAAAATGACGTAAGATTGTTAGTTTAACAGTAAATTGCAATTCTTTCGGTTTCACATTTGCGACAATTCACCATATTATAATAAACATTTCGATTTTTAAAGCAGTTTATCATGTGGATGATGCCACTCCCAAGAGAGTCACGTAAAGTTTATCGACGTGCGTCACAAACTTTAGCAACAATTCTCGACCTACGAAAAAAAGGGTTTGCCTTTCCCGCCTTTGCCTGAAGGCGCACGGCGGAGAAAAAAATTCAGGTGGTTCGATTCACCAAGTATTTTGAGGAATCGATCGACTAGAAAAAAATCGTTAATAAAAATGTTCGTTTCGGACGATTTAAAATTTTTACTTATAAATAAATAAGAATAACTCCTTAATCCGTTGACGTAAGTACAACAATTTTCAGGGATCGTATGCATATTTGCGAGACGCGCAATTTAAAAAAAAGTCTGAATATCTCAATTAAAAAGAAAGATAGGGATATGTTTACATTTAGTCAATTTAACATTATTCTAAACAACATTTTTGCAAAATTCAAGTCTTACAGCTTTCTACGTGCTTTTCTACACAATATCCAATTGGATGCAAACTCTCCCGAGCGTTAATTTTGTTGCAGTGGACGAGTCATTTTTATCGGCCGCGCGCGGATCTGCACCTGCCGTCGTCGACGCGGTCGGGCGGCGTGGTGGGGGTCGTCCTCCTGGCCCCGTGCCTCGTCTCGAGCGCTTACTCAACAATTTATATAACTTCCTTAAAAATTGACGTAGAATAATTTTTTTTTTTTAAACCAATGTATTTTTTTCCCCTCAACTCGAATATGCTATTGAAAATGAAAGATCTTCAGTATTGTTGCACGTCTCGATTAAAAGTGGCTGATAATAATTTTTGCATCGTAATTTTAATTGCAATATTGCACGCATCGTAATATTCAACATTTTGCATTGTTATTGTTACGGACCGATCAGCCTAGCAACAACCTGACCGAACGATCCATCGATGCACGCGCGGCTTTGTCATCACTTTACCTAAATGCACCGACCCGCGATGGAGATTTCCAAACTCCACGCGCTACTCAATCAGCAATTTACACATTTCTGAGAATGCTCGCAACAACCAATCGAACTCTCAATAGGAAATCCGACACTTCCTGTTGCCCCCGCGAGACTCTTCCAACATCCTCGCCCCACGGTAATGAGCATTCTGATCGACGAACTAATCGTCAGTCTAAATTGGTACCTCCATCTTAACAGACGTATCCAAGGATCGGCGTACTCGTACCTGAGGGCAAGTACATCTCGCGTATCGAGAGTCTCGCGAGTGCAACATTGAGTGCGGAAGACCGAACTAACCATTTAGAACTCTTTGCTTGTAAGTTAACCAGAACGGCACTTCGCGCCCCTCGTAATACTCTTGTACCGCGTTAATTACCCGAGCGGCAGTACGCGTCAAAGTATTGCGAGTATAAAAATTCCCAAATCAAAACATTATTTCTATTAATCCGAGAGCGTTAGAGTCGAGCGAAACGTATCGCGTTGCGAACGTTCGCCTTTGTGCCGACTCAGCGCAGACACCGAGATCGTAGTGGTAGCGTCACATACGAACGCGCCAGTGTAAACCCTACGATCATCTCTATACGAAATCCGAATAAAAATGTTGAGTGCAATCGTGTGTGTTATCTTTACACCCAAGGCCGCCATCACCGACCTTCGTAGGAATCTGCCGACGACGACAGGGCGAGACACACACACTCATACACCAACAACAAACCAAGGTGAGGTGCGTAACACCGCTTTAACATTGACAAGAACCCACAAGTCGAGTACCTGTCGCTCGACTATAAATAAATATAAACTAATAAAAATACATTACGACGGAAACCCGTACGTAACACGGTTAAAGAAATGTGCAAAAAAAAAATTTACTACGAAAGGTGTCCACTCAAAGAAAAACAAGAAAACGGCCAAAACATTTTTTTTCAAAACTGGGTGCCAATTGTAAAAAAAAATCGTAAAAATTTTTTAAAACAGCCAATATGAAGGTAAATTGCTCCTCTTTAAAATGACACTGGTTAAATTGGGCTAGGCCAATTACCGGCGAAATGACATTAAAAACCGTTCCGGCACTTTATACTAGAAAGTGTCCACTCAATTTCGTCACTGACTGTATATATATATATATTGTGACGCGCTCGCTACACTGAAAATTTCGCTAAACAAGTCGCGAGCTGCCCGTCCAAAATCTCTAATGACGCCCGTGTTTCTCTTATTTTTTTTTACTTATTCGCTCTCACCTTTGGGCGCCAGGTATTTCTTTCGCCCGAAATACCAAGGGCGATTTCTTATTCTTCCGACCCGCCTCGGCTAAACCCAGGGAAGGAAGGGGGTGTTCGGGGGCAAGTCCACTTATTTATTTTCTGTTCGAAATAACGGGTGAGCATCGAGTGTTAAATAACGAACAATAATCTTTTATTTCATTAGCGCTCTACACAATGTCAGTCGCTCTCTCACACACACATTCACCTACCGGGTTCTACCTCTCATGCCAACCCCCGTAGACGCCGGAGGG
Organism: Netelia fuscicornis; assembly: GCA_946811545.1. Taxonomy (NCBI): domain Eukaryota; kingdom Metazoa; phylum Arthropoda; class Insecta; order Hymenoptera; family Ichneumonidae; genus Netelia; species Netelia fuscicornis. The sequence continues at coordinate 24,254,665 of OX328013.1, forward strand.
CACAGCCTTTGGTTTGCGGGGCGAGGGGACGGGGCAAGACGCTCTCTACTGCGTCGCGTTACACAAGAAATGGGGCACCATGTGCGCCTACCTTATCTCGTTGCTTCTGATCGCGCAGCGTTCCTCTCTCTCGCTCCCGAGTACGCCGGTGGCTCTACCTCGCTCGCTCGTCCTCACCGATGTCCCGTCCCCCGATCTCTCGGTCTCTCGCTCGCTCGCTCGCTCTATCCTCTCTCTTTCGCCTTCTCACACACTGCTCTTTTTAACTTTTCTAACTAATCGTCCGCACTCTCGCTCTATCAATCGCTCCATGCTCACTCTTATTCGTACTACTCGCTATCCAACTTCTAACTTCCCAATCGGCGATCAATTTCTAACTCGGCGATCAATTTCTTCCTCTCTAGTCGGCGGTTAATTTCTCACTCTCTTTTCTTAATATCTAATCCTTCTCGCCGGCCAGCACTGGCGCTCTCTCGGTCACGTGGTCGGGGCCGAGTCCGTCCGACGATCGACGATCGCTCCTTTGGCACAGCCATCTCTCTCGCTCTGCCGTCGGCCGTCGTCTCTCTCCGTCGTTTGCCGACGTCGTCGGTCGTCGTCTCTCTGAAATTTACGAAGATTTCGACGACAGTGCCCGTTCGACCGTACCTGGTTTCCACCACGGGTGCGAGACGGCGCGACGCTGCTGTTTGTACTCGACGGGCCTGCGAGGCCTATAACGCCTCGTCACATCCCCCCACTAGGCTTTTGGCTACCTCGCAACGGGGTAGGCACACGCCGATACACCTCTTCTCACGTCGCAGCAGAGTCGTGCTCATCCCGGCCCCGATCGATCCCATCACCAACCGAGTTTTCCTTATTATTTTAAGTCAACAACAGAACAATACGACTTAACCTAAGAAATCAACTTCGGATCCCCAACACAGTCTCTTCCCCATACCAATTTTATTTGCATACTTATTCCTAGGTCGACAATCTTTGGTCGTAATTTTTGATTTTTTTTTTTTTTTTTTTTTTTTTTTTCTTATTACCTATTGAAACCAACATAAATTTCTCTTACTGACTAAAAAAAACTAAAACCATGTCTTTCTTCTCTTTTCCGCGCTACTTCGCACAGCGCTGTTTAATTCGGTGTCACACCGAGCTCTCCGCAGCTCGCCTCATCACCGTAATTTTTAATTCGTTGACCTGCCACATTCTCGCAGGTCGACCAGCATTCGGACAACTCGAGTACGTTTCGTGATCTTATTATCGCCGAGTTCAACCCTCGACGGAACAAATTTTCAATAAGGCGTCTCGGTGCGTCCGAGCTCCTGGAGTCCGCAGCACAGCCCGATCGCGGCAAGCTCATCGTTCAGCTTCATTATAGGGTGCTCTACTCCGACTTCGTCTAACGACCAGACTCCGCGCCCGGCACAAACATTGACACCGAACTCGTGCATGAAATCCATGCCTAATAAACAGTCTGCCCTTAGATTGCGAACTATTATCGTAGGGAACCACTTTTGGACCCCATCCAGCGAAATCGGGAACAACGCTTCCCCAACTACCCTCTCGACTGTCCCATTGGCCATTGTCACACAGTCGAGTCTCGTCGCTGGGTATTGCCGGTACGGTATCCCTAACTCGTTCACGATCTGGCTACCGATTTGCCCAAACACGGAAGTCGTTGCACCGCTATCTATCAACGCCTCGATATGCTTTCCACCGATCTCTATCGACACAAATACCCTCGGACGTCCCGGTTCGCGCTTCCACTCTCTCGGTGGAGTGGGAAATGCAAAGGAAAGTCTCGTATTCATCTCAACAGGAACTTCTTGTTCACACTGTTGTTCACGCGCCGCGTTTTCGCGATTTCCGTTGTCTCGTTCAACGTTTTCATCGCGGTTAGCCTCATTCGTCTCGCCAATAACGCGCGCGTCTGGCACTTCTTCATCTGACTCTTCCGAATCGTCGAGTGTCCAAATGCCAATCGGCCCGTAGCGTGACTCACCTGTGTCTACTCTTTCTACGCTTGCCGATGCATTTACACACGGAGAGCTCGCTGCACCTGCAAGAACATTTTTCCCTATCGCAGTGCTCACTCGCTCTATCCTATCAATATTCGACGGATTGGGAATCAGGGAAAGGGGAAGAGGATTGAGTTTCAACTCTTCGCCTTCGTTTGGCGGGTCTTTTACGGGGAGCGCTGGCTGTCCCGCCGTAGCCAGGCTCGATTCTCGTTTTTTGAGAAGGCACAGCCACAGTTCTCGGCAGTCACTTCTTTCCTGCCGCAGCCCAGGCAAAGTTGCACCTTCTGTTTGTCACACTCGCGACTGAAGTGACCCGCGTCACCGCAGTTGAAGCAAAATAGTGGAGTTCTTCTTGCTGAACTCCATGGACCACGGGAAGCAGCGTTTTCAGGAGTGCCATTCTCTGTGTTTGGCCTACTGCTTCCGTTGTTCCCCCCACCAGACTGCCGTCGCGTCTGGGGGTTTCTCGGTGAGCTCGCTGGAGGTCTTGCTGCAGCGTTCGCATACGACGTTGACGACGTCGTTGCTTCCGTCGACGCAGCTTGTGCGCCGTTGCTATTTCGCCTCTTCCTTCGACGTCTCTGCGGCGCAGCCCCCTCCACAGCGTTCCCTCTTTGGTCTCGGCGGTTCGTCACAGCGTTCACCTCGTATGCTCGATATCGTTGGTTCGACGAGTTCTTCGGATCCTTCGGCGTCGTCGCTGCGCTCGCTTTGGCGACCCATGCGAACTCTTTCACATGGCATTCGCTCCTTGGAGGGGGTGGTCGGCGCGCTTTCGCTCGAGCCCATCGTCGCTCAATTTGCGTCGCTTTTCCGACGAGCTGAGCGTACGAGTGCACCTCGTCCCGGTCCAGCTTGTCCCAGTACTCCGGCCTCAAGCCCGCGTATACTCGGTCCAGTTGGCTTCCCAGGCTCTTCCTCCGACGCAGTCGATTGTATAGTCCTTGGATGCAGATTAGGTAATCCTTTGCTGATTCATCCGAACCCTGCGTTCTCGCTCGGATGTCATCTTTCAGCCCTTGCTGGTCATCGTCGGCTCCGAACCAGGCACGAAAGTCGTGCAGAAAGTCACGCCATTCCTCCCACTCATAGCGGTTCGATCGGTACCACCGGACGGCACGGCCCTTCAACACCTCGGGTAATACTTGGAGACGTTCGCTGTATCGAAGGTCCGATGCGTTAATTTTCTCATATAGTTGTTCGATAAACTCCTCACATCCGAACTCATCGTCTCCGGTGAACTTCAGTTGCCATTTTCTCGCAACTTCTCCGACGTCACGTGTGCGTCTTCGTGATCTCGGTCGGTCACTATAGTCATCGTCATTGGAGCCCCATTCACTCCTTCGATCGTCGTTTCTTCTCCGTGGTCTTCCCCCATTACTCCTCACGTACGATCGGTGATTGGGTGCAACCCTCGATTCGAGCGATGAAGACGACGAATCACTCGAGTACTCCTCAGGATCTCTCGAGTTTCGGACTTGTTTGGCGGAGCCTTTCCTCGCTCCGTTCCTCGGTTGGATCGCGCGGCGTTTTGAAATTGGCTCTGTATCGGTCGATTCCTCCGTAGATGTCTTTCGACGGGTTTTCCTCCTTTTTGGCAGTTCCCATTTGCCTTGTTCGCTGACGTCGCTGTCGGTCTGCACGCCGATCTCGCGGTATTTTGGCGCAGGTGCCGTCCTCGGCTTTGACGCGGTGCGACTCTCGCCAACCACCTGCATCCCCCCTGGCACGTCCCCATGGACTCTTCTCGGGGCCTTGCTCGGTTGACGAGAGCTGCTCGCATCTTGTCCTGTCGTCCACAGGTCCTCTACCATGCGCTGATCCTCGGCGCTTGGTGCAACCGATCTCCTACCGCGAGGTCCTCTCGTCGTCGCGGTCGATCTCGCATCAGCGGCCATCTCTAGTCCCCGTCCTATCTTTGGCTTCGTGCTTCGCGCTCCATCCGCGGGGCTCCCTGGTCTCGAGCCGCCGTCTTGACTCGTGGCTCGTGACGCGCTCGATACCCACTCTCGCAGTCGGTTTCGCGTCACTGCTGACACACCAGTGGGGTCGATGAATAGCGCTCGGAGAATCGCGCGAATTTTCTCTGTATCGAAATTGTCTATTTGCGTTATTTCTTTCTCGAGGCCATCCTCGTGAATTTGGTCACTCGCCCCCCACGTGATGCTCGAGTATCCCCTCTCGCGGAGTTTGCACCTTCGTAGTCTATCGCGAAGCACCTCACTCGTTCCTTCGACACTCGCGCCCGCCGCGCGTAATAAGTGCCGAACATCGTCTTCCGGTATCACGTCTATCCATTGTAGAACGTCCGGCACGCGCGGTCTGCGCTCACGCGTGTTCACGTTTCCTAGGTCGATGTTGACAGACGCGGCCGGACTCACGCTGTCTTCCCCCGCTTGCGGGGGACAGGTCTCACTCAGAGCCTGATTCACCGCCATTGTCCAAGACGTCGTTTACGAGAATTGATAAATTAGCGAATTACTCGAGCGACTTAATTTTCGCGAATTTTTACACTACTTGTTCGCGAATTAATTCTCGTCTCTGTCCGAGTTTATTTCAAATTTTTTTCCCGAAATTATTGGTCGGAAACTCCGACAATTATTTAAATCCGACGTCTTTTATTTCTCGTAACACCGAAAATTATTTATTTCCCGACGCGAATTATTTACTGTCACATCGAAAAGTATTTATTTATTGTCGAAAATTCTTTCTTGACACGTAATTTATTTTTCGTGGTTGTCCAAAATTCTTATTTCCGACACTTATTATTGCTTCGATCAGCCAATAATTATTCTCGTCGTTTCGAGTCGTCTCACTCAACCGAACGCGTACTGTATCATACAGTTAAAGTTCGCACGTCGTTGAGTATCTCGATACACTGAAATCCCGAATATAATTTTCGTACAACGTTTCTATCACTCGAAATAATATTTCGTACAACGCTTTGACAGGTCTTCGCCGTCGTCCGCACAGTGTATCTTCGAAATATTATTCGCACTCTTTATCTCGATGTCCGTTCGACCGTGAGAGCGAGCGTCGTGTTTACGTCGCGCGCGACACTCTCGCCCGGCTCTCGTTGCTCACTCGAAATTTCGTTCTCTCTCTCGGCACAGCCGTTCGAGTACACGTGCACTCGCTATACGAAATTTTATTTTGCCACTGCCCCACGTTGGGCGCCAGAAAATTGTGACGCGCTCGCTACACTGAAAATTTCGCTAAACAAGTCGCGAGCTGCCCGTCCAAAATCTCTAATGACGCCCGTGTTTCTCTTATTTTTTTTTACTTATTCGCTCTCACCTTTGGGCGCCAGGTATTTCTTTCGCCCGAAATACCAAGGGCGATTTCTTATTCTTCCGACCCGCCTCGGCTAAACCCAGGGAAGGAAGGGGGTGTTCGGGGGCAAGTCCACTTATTTATTTTCTGTTCGAAATAACGGGTGAGCATCGAGTGTTAAATAACGAACAATAATCTTTTATTTCATTAGCGCTCTACACAATGTCAGTCGCTCTCTCACACACACATTCACCTACCGGGTTCTACCTCTCATGCCAACCCCCGGAGACGCCGGAGGGCACAGCCTTTGGTTTGCGGGGCGAGGGGACGGGGCAAGACGCTCTCTACTGCGTCGCGTTACACAAGAAATGGGGCACCATGTGCGCCTACCTTATCTCGTTGCTTCTGATCGCGCAGCGTTCCTCTCTCTCGCTCCCGAGTACGCCGGTGGCTCTACCTCGCTCGCTCGTCCTCACCGATGTCCCGTCCTCCGATCTCTCGGTCTCTCGCTCGCTCGCTCGCTCTATCCTCTCTCTTTCGCCTTCTCACACACTGCTCTTTTTAACTTTTCTAACTAATCGTCCGCACTCTCGCTCTATCAATCGCTCCATGCTCACTCTTATTCGTACTACTCGCTATCCAACTTCTAACTTCCCAATCGGCGATCAATTTCTAACTCGGCGATCAATTTCTTCCTCTCTAGTCGGCGGTTAATTTCTCACTCTCTTTTCTTAATATCTAATCCTTCTCGCCGGCCAGCACTGGCGCTCTCTCGGTCACGTGGTCGGGGCCGAGTCCGTCCGACGATCGACGATCGCTCCTTTGGCACAGCCATCTCTCTCGCTCTGCCGTCGGCCGTCGTCTCTCTCCGTCGTTTGCCGACGTCGTCGGTCGTCGTCTCTCTGAAATTTACGAAGATTTCGACGACAGTGCCCGTTCGACCGTACCTGGTTTCCACCACGGGTGCGAGACGGCGCGACGCTGCTGTTTGTACTCGACGGGCCTGCGAGGCCTATAACGCCTCGTCACAATATATATTGTGACGAATTTCCGGAATCCTTCCGCTATCGTCACCTTCGGTCGTCTCTCTCTCTCGCTACCGCATCCGCAATTTTGCCGGCAGGGCGCCAGTCGATTTTTATTTCGCCGGTATCGACAACCGGCACAACCTGGGGGTCGGGAGGGAACGACCCGGCCCCTCCATGCTCACGACTTACCTGCGTGGATCGGGTCATTTTTATTTCGCCGGAGGTGACAATCCGGTCCACCTGGATACGCCAGCGAGATCGACAAACCGGAAACGCTCGGCCGCTCAGGTTGTCGATTATGGTAGAGAGGGTCGGGGTACGTCATTCCGAGATGGCACCAAAACGTCGTCAATTTTTCGCGAGAGACTGAGTCTCGATCGGAAAACGAGAACATGAACTCTACGAATTCACTCACGAAAACTTCTGAGCACGAAATCGTCAGCAAAACAAATCACAATAACCATCACGAGAGCTTAATTTTTAACCATCGGAATCGATAGATTAATTTTTATATTGCGAGAACTAATTTGTTTCACGAGAGCGATCGAGAAAACGCGAATTTATTTCATCTATAGGGAGCCGGGTCGACACGGAACTCCCTATAGCGCGTACGCGAACTTACACCTCTCACCTCGGCGAGAGACGAACAACGACTCTAGATCGAGTACCTAGAGGGAGAGAGCGCGACTTACACATGACGCGTAAGCGAGAGCGGGACACGACTAGAGCGCGTACGTAGAGAGAGAACTCAGCATACGCACGGCGCGTATGCGAGACAGAGACACCTCGCTCTCTCTACGATGCTTCGCGAGACACCTCTGGTCTCGAGCGCGACACGGTAACTACTGATTTTCGACCAATCATATTTCGATCAGCCGAAATATGAAATCTATCACCGAGATCTACTGCCCTCTCGCTCGACATAATACTTACCCCAACGAAATCGTAATTATCGACGGTACACGAGATCTTGCGAGTACGCCGAAAATCGTATCTCCATGGTCATCGTGCATAGGGGAGCACTTATGTCGGCAGCACGAGAGGTTCCCGCTCTCGCCCGCAATCCTAAAACCTCCGCTTCCCCTCACGCACGATGCACCTAACAGCGGGGCGCCGGTATTGCAGCCGGACCTGCATCAATTTCTCGCGCGTACTCGCCGGCCGTTCGTTCCTGACGGGTAACTCGTTACGTCGAGCACTCTTCTCCTCGTCAGGATCGAACGCCGTGCCGTTTAACCCCAAACTACCCCCTGGACAACACTGTCAACTAATCAGCTATCTATAACGGCAGTCAAGAAAAATCCCAGAATCGATAGCGCGTACGATCGTTGGGTTGTGCGGCGAGGGCAACCCGATAACGGCCTTGGGACTGTGACTTTTCCCTACATCGGGAAAATCACGTCACAATATATATATTATTATATATATTGTCACTCCGTTCGGGAGGGGCGTATGGGAAGTTTGGGGTTACAAAAATCAAATAATCAAAATTCCCATTAACTTTTATTATCCTTTTACTCTTTTAAACTTTTATAATCAAGATTGTTTACGGCGGACTATCTCCGGGATATAATATAAAAAGAAAAGAAAATATCTTTCGAGTATTCTTCGTTACAAGTTTGGGCGCCAGTTAATTTTCACACCAAGGAAATTAACAAAAAAAAATAATACTCGCAATTCCTACTGATAAAGAGAAGGTTGGGCTAGCGTGTAGGAAGGAAGGGGAGGGGGTCAAGCGGGAAAGGATCTCAGGGTATAGGTTCGCCGACGCGATGGCCTCTTAAAAATTACCATTGGCTTATAAGTTTTGTTCAGGTACGTATTCGCTGTCGTTTCGCAAGACTAACGGTATTACGGTCGGTCGTATGGAGTGGTGCAGGCGGGGAGAAGGGCTTTGTCGTCCGTGAGGACTTCGGACGATGGAAGGAAAAGGGGAAGGGGGGAAAGGTTGAGGGTGATCGCGCGACGCGCGCGATCGAAGGTTCTCGACGGCGGTCGAGGTAGTAGAGGGGGGGGGGGGGGGGATGACCGTTACCCGAAATTTCCGCGAAAACTTAATTTCTAAACTTAATTGCCATCCCACACGGCAATCACAGAGCAAGAGATCTAAAAGGAAAGAAAAAAAAATATGAGTGTATGACTCTTTCTACTCGCGGACAAGGGGGAGCATAATAATCGCGAATTTTCCTCAAAAATGAGCCGGGTGTTAAGTCGGGGGGGGGGGGGGGGGGTTAACCGTGCAAACACTCACCGTTGTTGCTGATACTCGCTGCCTTTCCCTTCTCGTCTCTTTTCCTTTTCCTCTCGAAACCTTTTTTGTCAGCCTGGTCATCTTTCGTATTCTTCGTGTTCCTTTCCCGTTTTCCTTTACTCGTTATCCCGTTTTAGTTCCAATTCGTCGTTATTTCGCAGTCGATAGTTCCTTTCTCACTCTCTCCTTCTCTCTCGCTCACTCACTCAAATCTCGTCTCACTCTACACTCTATAACATACTCTCGCTACTCTAACATATAACTTTCCTCTCGCTCTATACTCTTCGCCGGCTCGTCACAAAGTGAGAGCCTCGTGGTGTGCCGGAAGCTCGCGAATTTTTCGCGAGTGTTGATTGGCTCTCCCTCGATCATCGAGGCAGCAGCGTCACGGGTCGATATAGACGGGTCAGACGGATGATTGATTTTGGGATGGTCGCGAGCGGGATCTATTGGGGACAGGCAGGTAATTAGGTCGGTCGGTACGTAGGGATAATTGTGAACGGGAATTTATAATTGCGGGTAAGAAGGATATATCGCGATCGCCGTGCGCTGCTGCCATCTTCGGCTCTCTTCTTTTCTCGTCGCCGCTCGGCCGATGGATGGCCGGTGTGCGGGGACGGACGGTTGCAGTAGTTTTGACAGGCGGAGAGTTTTGTAGTACGAACGAGTGCAGTGAGTTGGTTTTATTTATTTATTGTTGGTTGGGGTGGTGAGCGGCGACGGAAGTGGCTGGTAGGATGGAGATGGTCGTCGGGTCGGTCCTGGTGAGTACTTTGTCATTAATTTATTGCTTATTTTCTTGTTGGTAATCTCTTCCTTTTTCTTTCAGGTTATTTGTGCCGGTCCTGGGCCTGACGTTTGCAACGGGTACTACAACGACGACGACGACGACGACGACGTTGACTTGCTGGGTTGACGGTGATGGTGGTTGTTGGTCTTACGGGTCAGTCTCAAGGACTGACGTCTTGCGCCGGTGAGTATTTGCACGGTTTTTATGATTTATTTAATAAAATTTTATACTTAGCTTCCTCTTTTCTGTTGCAGGTGTGGGACGGCTCCACTCCGCGAGCCGGCTGCAGGGGAGGCCGTGACCCAGGTGGCGCATGGCGTCACAATATATATATATATATATATATATATATATATATATATATATATATATATATTGTGACGTGATTTTCCCAACGTGGGGAAAAGTCACAGTCCCAAGGCCGTATCGGGTTGCCCTCGCCGCACAACCCAACGATCGTACGCGCTACCGATTCTTTAGTTTTTTGTACTGCCGTTATAGATCGATTTTGGAAGATGACAGTGTTGTCAATGAGATGGTTTTAGGATTGCGGGCGAGAGCGAGAACCTCTCGTGCTGCCGACGTAAGTGCTCCCGTATGCACGATGACCATGGGGATACGATGTTCGGCGTACTCGCAAGATCTCGAGTAACGTCGATAATTGCGATTTCGTTAAGGTAAGTATTGTGTCGAGCGAGAGGGCAGTAGCTCTCGGTGATAGATTTCATATTTCGGCTGATCGAAATATGATTGATTGAAAATCAGTAGTTACCGTGTCGCGCTCGAGATCAGAGGTGTCTCGCGAAGCATCGTAGAGAGAGAGCGAGGTGTCTCCTGTCTCGCATACGCGCCGTGCGTATGCTGAGTTCTCTCTCTACGTACGCGCTCTAGTCGTGTCTCGCTCTCGCTTACGCGTCATGTGTAAGTTGCGCTCTCTCCCTCTAGGCACTCGCTCTAAAGTCGTTGTTCGTCTCTCGCCGAGGTGAGAGGTGTAAGTTTGCGTACGCGCTATAGGGAGTTCCGTGTCGACCCGGCTCCCTATAAATGAAATAAATTCGCGTTTTCTCGATCGCTCTCGTAAAAGTTAAATAGTTCTCGCTATATAAAAATTAGCTCCTCGATTACGGTAGTTGCGATTATGCTCTCGTGTTTTTTTTTGAGGTTTGGTTTTGTGCTGACGATTTCGTACTCAGGAGTTTTCGTGAGTGAATTCGTAGAGTTCACGTTCTCGTTTCCGATCGAGACTCAGTCTCTCGAGAAAAATTAACGATGTTTTGGTGCCATCTCGGAGTGACTTACCCCGACCCTCTCTACCATAATCGACAACCTGAGCGGCCGAGCGTTTCCGGTTCGTCTATCTCGCTGGCGCATCCAGGTGGACCGGATTGTCACCTCCGGCGAAATAAAAGTGACCCGATCCACGCAGGTAAGTCGTGAGCATGGAGGGGCCGGGTCGTTCCCTCCCGACCCCCAGGTTGTGCCGGTTGTCGATACCGGCGAAACAAAATCGACTGGCGCCCTGCCGGCAAAATTGCGGATGCGGCAGCGAGAGAGAGACGACCGAAGGTGACGATGGCGGAAGGTTTCCGGAAAGTCGTCACAATATATGTATATATATAGTGTACCGTTGTACAATTTCCCTCCCGCCGGTGGCCCCCTCAAAACGCAACCGTTCCACGTACGATCCGAACAAGTAAGTTATAAAGTATTATTTAATCTCCTAATTCCCGTCCCTCCCAATTATTGTAAACTGTGCAACACGTATCGCCGCCCTGAAGAGAACCAGCATCGGAAAATAGTTGTCACCTTGAAGAGATCGCCGAAGAAATCCCCAGGACATTCCGGAAAGTACGACAACCAACCACGCCCGCTTCTCTCACTGCGCTCGCACTCACCTGTCAAAAACTCGCACAATTCGCATATTCCCCCGTTATCAGCCATCAATCGGCATGGTAACGGAGAGACGAGCGAGACGGCAGCAGCGCGCACCGAGCATCCTAGATTACCCATACCCTAAATCCCGATACTTCTGAGAGCGACCCTACAATATCGACCTAATTACGCCCATCTCCCCCTAGATCTCCCCCACTATCATTCCCAGCTATCGATTCCTCATCAACCCGATATCGAGTAACCCGTGCCGCTACTGCCCAATCAAAAATCAGGACGTCCCGGCCACGAGGCCGAGAAAATTTTGGAGCTTCCGGTCGACGACAGGACTCGGACTTTTGCGGATAGCCACCGGCGAGTACGGACGACTTTGCGACACGAAACCTTAGAAAGAAAAAGACATTTGTAATTAGAGGAAATAGATTGGAGAAGAATTTTGGAGAAACGGGGCGAAAATTTGAGAAGAATTGAGAGGCAAGTTTAGAGAAAGTGACGAGATTAGAGTGAGTGAGAAAGCGTTAAGGAAAGATTATTGGAGAAGTAAAAAGAGTGTGAGAGAGAGAGTGCAAAAACGTGTGGTCGAAAGGAGGAAAGAAGAAAGCAGAAACGTCGAGGAGAAACGAAGAACACAACTGTAAGTGTTGCACAGTTCCTTTTGGAAAATATTTGGCATATCCCCTTTTTAGATTTACCCCTTTTTCTCTCGAGATATAATTTGTATTTTAGAGTACCCCCTTCCCTTTCATCCCCCTTCCGCGAGCCACTAACTCCCGAACATTGAGACGGAGAACCCCTTCCCTGAGGTACCCCTCCCCTTGAGTCAGCCTTCCCCACCCCCACCTCTTAGACATACTCCTTTGCGTACCATTTAAGTTTCGTTTTTTTTGGGTTGTTGTTATATTTTTTTTATGTATGTTATGTGATGAGCAATAAAATTGTTTTCTCTTTTGTTAATTTTATTTATAAATTAACTGGCGCCCAAACCTCCCCTATTTTTTTTTTAATACCTCCCCGGGGATCGTCCGCCGATATTCCGATGGTCAAATGAGATCACCTCCCCTCCCCCTCCCTCCCATCGGCGTGACAATATATATATATATTATATAAATATTATTAATATAATATATATAAATATTATTTATTTGTATTTTATAAATATTATTAATATTATATATACAGTCCGACCTCCGAATAAGAAGCTAAAGCCCCCAAGGGGAAGAGTTTTGCCTATATATCGCATACCCCCACCAGGCGCGCGCTTCGCGCTCGCTACCTCTGCCTGTCTCTCTCACTCTTTTTCGCATGCGAATCTCTCAATAAGAAACGCGCTCGAACGCGTTTAGACTTATTACATTATTTACATCGCCCATGCAAAGACGTTTTCGACTGCCCGTGGACATTTATTTAGCGAATTTTATATACTATTGAATAAAATGACCGAAAGTGTAAAGAAGCGTAAGAAATCAGACTTTACTACACAGGTCGAAGAAAATATTGCAGGATCTGCGCTACAAAGTAATACTTTAAACAATGAACTGGCTGTGGCCAAACGCAATCGACCAGAGGATGGCATCACGAGCTATGCTCACCAGACGATGCCATCGTCTGGTGAGCATAAACGTTTTATTTTATGTCCATATTGTTTTATCCCATTTATATAAAAGAAGAAGAAGTCAATATCTCTGAGGATTCATCTTCAATGGCAGAGTTCGACTCCTTTGAAAATATTCAACCGTCTGTTAAGTGCGTTGCAAATCAAAATAATACGCAACAAGACGCTCCTAATTACATCTCGGAAACTTTTGCTGTTTTATATGAAAATCTTTAAACGCCCTTATCTTTGTTTTTATGTTATATGAAATCTTGTCAATACACATATGTATCTTTTTAATGAATACAACAAATTTTTAATAAACTTGTAGATTTTGTGTTACATTCATACACGCACACACACATACTCACGCACGCATGCACGCATCAATTTACACTACACGTTAACTCTATTTTACCCGAATAATATCTCGTAGGCCGGGTTTCTTCAACAGAGGTGCGCGACCGAAATTCTCGAGCTCGGAGTTCGAGTCGGAGTGGAGGAAACGCTCCAGTGAGCAACTGGGGAAAGTTTCTTATTGACGGGTTTCTTATTCGGAGGTCGTTCTGTATATATATACGCGCGTCGCATTAGGCCTCGGTGTGAGGCAGAGGCCAGCGTCCAGACGGGGCGTGCTTATGCCTTCGACTCTCGCCCCTCCAACGCCCGCCGCGCGGGCCGGCGATCTTACCCACGCTAGACCTGCTTTCCACAAAAGCGTAAATCGTTATAATTCGCTCATTTTTTCGTCGATTGATACGAAAAAAAGCCCAAAATGTGCGTTTTTTCATTGTGAACGAGATACTATCTTTGCCACGACGAAAACGATTGCGCGATTATGGCAAATTTAACATTTCATCTTTTCAATGACGAAAAAACTATTAATGTTTCTGTTCAGAAACGTGCGTAGTGTCGGGAGTCCATGCGAGAGGTCAGCAGGTCTCGGCCTTTGACTCTCGTGTGGACTCGGCCGTACTCGCGCGTAACGAGATCTCCCCCCACTTATCAATCGATGAGCAAGATCGATTTCCGGCATCTTCAATTCTAGTTCGGCTTCCATTAGCAAAGGGTTTCGTCGCGCGCTTCTAAGTTTCTTCAATTGTATCGTTGACTTCGGCTATTCTTTCTACTATATTCATTCTTGTGACTCTGTGGACTACTATTCTGACCGGCTTTCCTTTGTGGATATTCTTATTGATTGTGGTGAACTTCGATACGATCTCTTATAACGACAACGGCTCTCTGAAACGAAATAATTCTAATGGCCACGCGGTCGCGAGTTACGCTGCCGCCATTAATCGGCTCGTACGCCGGTACATCATCATCTTGTACACTATAGTATTATAATAAACGTTGTTTATATATGTTGTTAATTCTTCCGGTCTCTTCATGTTTTTATTTCGTGAGTTCACCATTTCACTGTGCTTCTCCGTTCCCTCACTTCACCTAAACCAGATCCCGGGTCTGCTCCCACCTTTGCAGACATTTAATGGTCCTTCGAGCCGGATCTAGGTGAAGTGAATTTCGGATAACAATTAGTGAATTTTTTGTGAACTTGAGAGTGCTTCGTAATTTTGAGAATTTTCCAGACGGTAACGGACAAAGAAAGTGTCGCGCGACGGTTATCTTCGTCTCCGCTTTGTGCCGATCTTCGTACCTCGCGCAGTGGACAATACATACGGCCTATCTTCGCGTTGTCCCTTTTATGCGGATATTCGTACCTTGCGCAGTGAACTATATTGCTCTCTCTCTCTTACGAGTACATACAGCCTATCTTCACAGCGTCCGTTTTGTGCGGTGATTCGTATTCGTGAACTCTTCGAGCACTTCTGTCTCACTTGCGCTTACGGGCCGACGTATATCGCGCTCTCTCACTCACGTGGCTCACGTCTATACGAGGTGTCAAGTTCTCCGAGTGTTAGTGCGAGATACATTCAACGGTCGCTTCCAGTGCGTGTGAGTGCGCGAGACTATACAGGGTGTATCTTCGCGAGTGCACGCGTTCTCGTATAGTTGTCGTTCGGACTCTTCTATTCTTTTCGGACTCTTTGTTTTTTTTTTGGTTGGCTTTCGTGCTAGTCAATAGACTCTTCACCGCATTTGGTTCTACATTTCGGTGCGCTAACATGACGAGCAACGCTGTGAAAATGGAACGTCGGGTTGCCGGACTGGTCAGCACGGTGCAGTACATCTCCGACCTTTTCATCAAGGCTTGACCGAAGTTTTGACGCCTCAGCAGTCAACAATGCGACGCCACTTCTAGTCCAGTCACTTCTTCAACAGAGCTCCTCCCATCGGACACTTCTGGTCACTTCGACACTTCCAATAGAGCGCTTCACTCAGTCAATAGTAAGGTCTCTTCAACCTTCGATACGGTAAGACCTTCAGTTTTATTGGCAACTAGCCAAGCCATGGTCACTTTACAGTCTGGTGCTTCACATCGGATCAGACTCTTAGTTGATCCAGGCGCTGAACTATTGTTCATTTCTGAACGCATAGTTCAACTTCTAAGACTGACAATAAGTATGAGACGTTGGGGCCCTCTATGTGCTACCTCCGCTTTTGTCTTTGAAAATCAAAATGGGCACGTTGCAAATTCTGCTCATGGTATCAAATACCTGGGTCAAGAGTTGGTAAACAAGTTATTGCTTATCCAAGGCATTCAAGTATTGAAAAATCATGTTTATGAACAACATGCTGTTGCCATTGACCGTGAGAGTGAGACGTATGTGATTGGCAAACGAGTTAAAGCAAAGTTTTAAGCGATATTGAGGAGAAATTATTAAAATCCGAACATGAAAATGTTGATTCCTCACATTTGTATACTCGAGCTAAAATTAATAACAAAGACTATAGGTATAGAATTATACAAAGATATAGAATTATACAAAAATATAAAAACGAATAATTACACGGTT